>JAAGNO010005920.1:0-33961 GCA_033439905.1 Ceryle rudis | reverse complement strand
AAAATATTTTATTGTTTAATCACCAAATAATAGCAAATATGCAACCAGTAAAATCTAGGTTGCCTGGGGGCCTGGGGAGGAAAAACAAAGAGAAACCTTAGTGAAAATTTTTTTTTTGCCTTCCAGGTTCAAAGTGTTAGCCAATCAGTACAAAGCGATATATCCTACCTTAGAGATAGATATTGAAGGGGAATTGAAAAAGCTCAAGGTAAGCCTGCTTCTGTCTGTTAAATGATATAATCACTGTGCGATTATACAGTTACTGGTGGGTGAATCTCTTGGTGACTGACACTCATGCTTGTGTGAGGACTTAATACATATCATGGGAAATTGGTTTGTATCAATTTTAGAGTTGTCTAGTATCCTTAAAGACACTTTTGATCTTGCTTTATGCTGCATCTCAAAACTGTTTTCAAGAGAAATATTGTAAAATTTAAGAAAAATGCTTGTATAGGGAGAATTATTTTTGTCTTCCACATACTCAAATATACTGGCCAGGAGGAAGAAAACCCCAGGAGTGTATTTTCAGGTATATTTCATTGTAAAGCAGATTATTAATTCATTACATCAGAAATTTAAGAACTGAAGTAAATTATTATTCAAAGTAATAATTTCTTCCTTAAGGAAGAATGATACTAACTAACCACATAGGAAGTTCTACGTTAATAGCAGTAGAACTAATGAAGCCTCCTTGCCATCAAACTAGTCTTGTGGTTAATTCTGAATTCTAATTAGATGTTTCCCCTGCAATTGGGACAGTTTATTTTATTCTCTTATGCCTAATAGTCTAATTTTTGTGGTACACCCACATTCTTACTTGAAAAAATTGTCAATTGGCTTACCCGTACCCAGCCTTTTTGTTCCTGCATTTTACAGAAACTTAACTGTATGCAACGTTATTTTTTTTTTCTTTTTACCCTTTAGAAAACTTTAACCAAATTTCATACATTGTTTAAAATCACTGAATTGTGTGTCCACAGTTACATGCTTAATTCTTTCAGAAAATCAGGCCAAAGAAACAATCCTTCTTGTATCTTTAGCTGCTGCTAAACTCAGTTTACCAGCTCTGGCATGGAGTATATGGGAGTTCTTAGCATTTCTGTTTGTCTTAATTTAAATTTTATCTGTTATACATGTTGAATTATAGTATTTTTATCACTATGTAGATCTAAAAATGAGTTACAGTTGAGTGTTCTATAATGCTTTATTGTTTACATAATACATATTAGGATTTCAGAGCATCTGAAACTCAAGGTGGAAACATAGTATGTATTTGTAGCTTAAGGAAAATTACTTTCACTTAACATTTGTTCTATGCTGCTGCATTTGATTAAATTTTGAAAGACAGGGTTATATTCCAGGTGAAGTGAATCATTAGGTTAAGAATTTCTGTATGTTCTCATGGGGAAAAAGGCTGTGTGCCAAGTATTAATCTGACAATTCCAATAAATAACATTTTCATTTTGCTTACAAATATACCTATATGTATCACAGATTAATGCTTATTTACTATTGTGAGCATTTGTTGACTTCAGATTACCAGGAGAGGAACTCCCTGTATACTGGTTTTGGAGGAGAAATTTTGAATGTTTGGAAATGAAATACTGAATGCAGAAAAGTATTCTGATTATACTCGGGCTTGAAAATTTATAAAGCATTAAAAAAGTTTGGATTTTTTTTTCTTCCCCTCTTCTGTTCTTTCTTTCTTTCCTCCTGGAAGAGCATACATGTCTATTGTGTAAACCTGAATCTAATGGTCTTCCTTCTCTTGGTCACATATTGCAGCATATTTAGCATTTCTTTGTTTGCTTTTCAGAAGGACTAAGACAATTGTTACGAGGAAGGAATAGCACTTGTACTCTGTCTGGCTTTATCATAATGAAATTATGCTATACAATAGTCTTTTGTATTATTCAGGGCTGCATGGAAAAAGTAAAACCAATGGTAAAAGATGGTGTTTATTTCATGTATGAGGCTTTACATGGACCACCAAAGAAGATCTTAGTAGAAGGTGCAAATGCAGCACTGTTGGATATAGATTTTGGTAAGTATAACCTTTCTGAGACACACCTAAGTTATATATTTATGTTGTGAAAGGGGAAAACTGTACATAAACTCTTCTGTGCTTAGCTGTTCTTATAGCAGAAGTGTTTTGTACCTTGGAAGAACAGTACTCTCTATGACTAACCAATTATTAGGGAGGAATTAAATAAAATTCATTCAAAAAGCTTTAGTCTTTTCCAAGATTAAGTATTGGAATGACAGTAAAGATCAGATGACTTTTCTTAAATAGCATAGCTATTCCTTCAATGTCCATAAAATTTGTATGAAATAACTCAATTGTATACGTTTATGGAAAACACTTAAAAAAAAAAAAAGAACTTTGAGAGGTAAAGTGTATATGCAAAATACTTGATGACTTTTGAAACATCAGTTTGTCATTTTTTGTTGTTTGTTCGTTTGTTTTAAACCCTTTATACAGCACTTAGTTTTCCACTGTTTCATGATGTAAGGAAAGATGTTGGGAATCTGGATTGCTAATGAGGCAAGAGTGAAAAGATTATCTCAATCAATTTGAAATTATAAGTGGTGCAGCCTTTCTTAAAAACACTGTAATTTTGCAAATAAAATTAGAAGCTTCTTGATAGAAGCAGCTTTTTTTTTATGAGATTATTGTTTGTTTTCCACATATGGCATAAGTAGTGTTTATGATTGGCTACTGCATTTTGTCACATTTTTCTTCAGTCTCACTAGCCTCATAACCATGTAGTTTTATTGTTGGAAAGATGCTGTAGACTTAAATTGAAGCAAAATTGGCACATGCTCTTCCTTTAACTGATAGTTCTGATTTTGGGCATTTTCAGACATACTGAGTTTGAAAGCTGCCTCTTTTAAGAGGAAGATATATCTAAGTCTAGTCACTGTGAGTGTAAGTACCACAGTTTCCTATGATAATCTGAATATTGGAAAAAACTTCCTTTTTTAACAAGTCAAAAAAAAAAGAGGAAAAGTCTTTAGATGCTCCTATCACAGGGGAATCTTTGATGCAAAACTGAGGTATTTGCAGAAGGCTCTAGGGGGGGATTGTGTTTTGTAAGCAGTGGGAATTTTACATTTCATTCAAGTATAGGAAATGCAAATACTCTCATACTCATCACATATGTCTATAATATGTACAGTCTTGTTTGAGTCACTTAGGTTTTTCTCCCGCCTGGGATGCAAGACCCACACACAGAATATCTACTGTCCTTGGGTAGATACCATCATTGCATTGGACACTTGGGTTTACAATTGGCAAGTCCAAGTCAAAAGATTTGATAATGCCAAATTTGATTACTGAGCATTCTGAATGAGGCTGTTTTCTATGCCTTGGTGCACAGAAGCCTTAATATTGAAGTGAGTTTTATGAATATGTGTCTCTTGGCAGTGAAGATGGCAAATCCCCAGCCTTGCAGTCCATTCTGCTTTTGTGGAGTGTGTAATGGAGCTCGCGTGTGTGTGTGTCTGGGGGTGGGGCTGTAGGTGTGGGACTGTGAGATCTTCTCTGTTTTTAAATACTGAGTGAGGATAAACCACTGGCAATATACCAGGATGGGAGCTGAAAACGAGTAAGAATTGCCTCATTGACTCTCTTTGTGACATACACTAGCTATATTTACCTGTCAGTAAAGAAATGCTCAGCTACTGTGCACTAAGAAAGATATACTAGTGCTTTCAGACTGCTCTTGCATATCTCTTTTAAGCCCATGTCTTTATCTTGAGAGACTGAGTTAAGCAAAAGAAGCTAGAGATATATGAAGCTAGTCTGGAAAACCTCACTGAACAGTCTCTGAAGAATTTGAACATTTTAAAGTTTTTCTGTATTGCTTTCAGTTCCTTTTTGTCTTGGCTGTTCTGTCTTACCCATTTCTGATTCTTATACCAAAAGGAAAACAAAGTCTGAAACATGATGTAGAAGTTTCTCACTTATATGTGACTACTCTGTGGCTGAAGCATTTGTTCACAGTTCAGATTAACTATGGACTGGCATGCTCTGTTTCATCTTTCATTACTTTTAAAGCTAAAAAAGAGGAAAGAAAAAAAAAAAAAGTATAAGCCTAAGGTTTTTTGAGTTGTTTAACACTTATCTTTGCTGTCTAGGCTGCTTTTTAAATGAAGGCTGAGTGTTTAACTAGAGACACTCTCATCGGACATTCCAGGAGTTTCTTTTTACTATTATTTTCTTTTGTGGAAATAACTTTTTTTCATATGATTATGTAAGCAAAATTGTTCTTTCCAGAATTCTACATTTCTTTGCAATTTCTTATCCTTACAATGTGCTTAACAGTTTGTAGAGCTTGTATTTTATTTTTTCTCCCAAAATCAACTGTGGGAAACCTGTATTTTCTAACCTCTTAATACCATTTTCTTAAGCCTCCCTTCAACTTTTCACACTGTTATATTAGTGAGTATATCTAATATAAGATATCAAGGCATGGTTTTCTGTTGTCCTACTCCCATTTTTGACTTACATGGTCATGCAGAATTGTTATGTAGTCAACTTCTACCATTTCAACTGGTAGAGAGACAAGATTTCTATCTTTTTGAATAAAGAACGATCAGACAATGTAGATACAAAGCTGAGAGGTCATTAAGTATGTTCTTGGCCACAAAATAAATGTATCATGTGCTTTTGGGTTTTTTTGTTTGCTGGTTTTTTTTTTTTTTTTAATGTTGTAAAAACTATGTAAGTGCAATGCAAGTGCTACTCCTCACCAGATTTAGACTTACTTATTTGTAAATAGTTTTAAACCAGTGGTCTCATAAGTTTCTTAAACCATTTTTTTTTTTTTAATAGGCACATACCCTTTTGTGACTTCATCAAACTGCACAGTTGGAGGTGTGTGTACAGGTCTGGGCATGCCGCCGCAGAATGTCGGGGAAGTGTACGGAGTTGTGAAAGCATATACAACAAGAGTTGGAATCGGTGCCTTTCCTACAGAACAAGATAATGTGAGTATTACCAGCCCTAGATGTGACCTGTGATTAGGGAAATAACTCGTGTGTCTGTCTTACGTTAAATCAGTGTTACTGCTTAAATGCAAGTAGATGATGGTGTGTATGGACGTCTCATTCTTTTGATTTTAGACTGAGCTTACAGGACTTCCAAATCTGATTGTCAGTTTCTCAGCCCTTTCTTTGGAATAGAAAGAAATTTTGAGATATTTTCTCAAATAGCATTCTCTTGAATTATAAATAGCATTTTGTATTTCTAATTTCATCTCAGTAGACAACTGTGTGCAAAAAGTTGGGGAAGAACTTTCAGGGTAATTTACAGTATTGTAAAATGTGAAGTATATGCCTGCATCTTATATTGCCAACTGAAAAAAAACCCAAACAAACAATAAGGCAGCTCATGTGATAGTATTACTCTTTGTTAGGAAATTGGAGAATTGCTGCAAATGAGAGGTAAAGAGTTTGGTGTTACCACTGGTAGAAAGAGAAGATGTGGCTGGCTGGACCTTGTGTTACTCCGATACGCCTACATGATTAATGGATTTACTGCGTGAGTTACTTTGACAGCTTTGCTGACAACTTGAAATGTTTAAATCATGAAATGCTACAGATTACTGTAAATAGTACATATAGTAGTTATTAACTTTTAGACAGTATTTATTTGTTGATTGTTTTGACATTTTGATAAATTGACTTTCACTCATTTTTCCTACCATTAAATGGTTTTATATTTGACGTTTTCATACTCAGAATTTTTTCTTGACTTGTAACACATCATTGTTTCTCATTTAAAATGACCCGAGAAGCACTTACATACCTTAGTACTTGATGCTTCAAGCTACCAAATCAAATGCATTACAAAGGCCTTAAAACCTGATACAGTTTGTGGGGCTTTGTTACTTTGGTTTCAAAATAAGACAGATGGGAACTCATCAGTATCTTCAGTGGTATGTGTAAATGTAGAAAATTTGGATGTGTCTTTGGGATTTTAATTAAAGTGAAAAATACGTGTTTGAAACAAAACTAGTATGAAATTTCTAGTAGGTCAAACTGTGTAAATATGTGCTTTACTTAATTTTTCCCATTTTTCTTGTGTTTTGTGCTTTTTATTTAAAATAGGATGCAGACAGGTATTTACTGAGCCAGTGTTTGATTATTTTGCTGCCTTCACTATAGGACAAGAACATTTGGCAGAAGATGGGAACAGACAGCAACAGGCATCATGCTATGAAACTACATGAAATGAATGGTCATAAAGTATCTTGGCACCACCCAGACCAATTAAAGTTCTAACACTTAAAGCTATATAGACCAGTCACTTTAACTGGAGAATACCTCTTTGAGTTTTGCCATTTTCTTACAGTCCTAGATCTAAGGATGCAACAAAAAAGCTATTGAAGTTCTTGGGGATTTTGTTTGTTTTATGATTGTGGTGTGGTGGTGTTTTTGTTTGTTTGGTTTGGGTTTTTTTTTTAAGTCATGCCAAATAAATAGGTTAGTGCTGTACTAGCTATTTCTCTAGGGAAAGACAATTAATTGCAATGTGCAGGAATCAATTTTTCTTTTGGTATTTTTACAGCATGATTAGAGTTGATGAGCTTGTTTAACCAGAGTAATGTTTCTTTATAGATTGGCACTTACCAAATTGGATATCTTAGATGTGTTTCCAGAAATCAAAGTTGGTGTTGCATACAAACTAGATGGTGAAATCATACCTCATTTTCCTGGTAAGACTACTTGCTTGAGATTTTAGACTTTGGTGAGATGTAATCTGATACTTAGATTTTACAAGTTAAAGTCAAATAGATTTATGACAGGAATATCTTACTTCAGCATCAAGCCATTAGTGTCTTCCCAGATGCACCAGAGACACCCTGTACCCATACCCTAAACACGCCTGTACCATACACTGTCATTTGTCTACTAGAAAGATGCAAAGTGCTATTTAAAGCTTTTTAAATGTAAATATTGTTACTGCTTTATCACTTTAATTCATCCTGCATTACCTTCAGTCAAAACTGGAAACCTGCTTCACACTCTAAACACAGTGTCTTATTCCCACAACTGTATTTGTTCCCTCTTCTGACAGGACAGGTCTTCATTTAAGCATGCAGTGAACCACTTGAGAGAACTGATCCACTTGAAAGGCCAGGCTTTCCTCTCCCTGTGGTGTTTTCCAACAGTTCAGTTCCTTTTAATGGTTCACAAAGCAGCCAAAAAACCTGTCACACCTACACAATGGAAAAGAGGGAGAAGGGGTGGAGGAGGAAATGAGCAGAAATGAGCAATTACTTTAGATGAAAGCAACACTGGTTTCTAATGCAGGATCAACATATATCAGCTTAGCATCATAGAAACTATAGATACTGAGGAGGACAGTGGTCATTTTAGCAATCATTTTTTACATGAAAAATGTATCTGCACATTAAAGTATTCAAATATCACAAAACATTGTTTTCATGGATAATGCATCTTTTTCAGTTTGCTTTAGTAGAGGTACTCCAGAAAAATGAAGATCATTAACCAGTACTAAAGACTGGGCTTTCTGATTTCTAATATGTACATAGATACCTGTTTCCATTCTAATTGCTACTTCAGGGTTTGAGGCTGGTAACAGGTTACAATTTTTCATATGATACCATCAGCAGAAAACTTTTTTTGGGTAAGGAAATCAGCTATAGTAATTAGGTACAACTCAGCAGGATTTGTGTAAAGATATAATTATGCATAAAGGAGTAAGTGATGATCTGCCAGCGGTCCTTGAAAACAGCGTGTATCTGTTGGGGAAATGCATAAGGCATTAACAAAAAAATCTATTTTTCCATGTGCTCGGGGGAGTTCTCCAATTGATTTGCTCTCCAGTATCTTCAATCAAAAGTGCCAGTTACAATCTGAATGTGTACCGTATGATGTGGCATGCACTTTTATTCAGGAAATTTAGTACTCATCTTGCACTAAACCAGGGAATGCTTTTCCCTTTTAAGACTCAGATATTCCCTGATTGATAATTTTATCAAAATATTAAGGAAATTTGTGTGTACTTTAGATGGTCTTTGGATGTAATGGATATTTGAATTGAGAACTATCCAGTAAATGCTTCATCTGTAGCCCTGTCATCTAACATGGAGGCTCTTTAGACTGTCTTGTGCTCAGTCCAGGAGGACCTTCTCTGTCAGTCCATCATTAAAGATGACCTAAGTGGCCATGTTTTCCAGTACTAAGGCTTTGGTGATTACTTTTTGTTTTCTATTCATTGTGTGTCTCAGAAGGGACCAGAATCTTGTTAGAACTCCTGAGGGCAGACTTTGCTCCCTGTATATGCCCAGGTAACAGGTAGCCTACCTTTGGTCATAGCAGCATAATGTGGTTCACCTGCCTAACTGTGTTTTTCTTTACCATATGAACAATCAAGAATTCTGGTAGAAATTTAGTAGAAGCTGTTGTCTTTGCTGTTGAGATGCTGTCTTACTTAAGTGTCAGGAGGGAATTTGAGCTGAACTTCTGGTAAGCTGGAAGATGCTGTCTCTCACAGTGCCTCTGTGTTCCACACCTCTCCCTTTGCTATACTCCTCAACATTTGGCAGCATTTTCATCACATATGCTGTAGGTTACTTATTACTCCTGCCCCTGGCATAAAAACCAAAAGGTAACTTTCTTCCCACTTTGTATTTTGCAGACCATTAGATTATTTCTGATACCTGCATCTCTGAATGCTATGCACTTTTATTTTTATTATTTTTTTTTAACTTTCCACTCTGACATTTTGAATTTAATTTAGAAGAGCTCTAGTCTGTGAATCTCTTCCTGGCAGGGTACTTATTTCTCTCTCCCCTCCCTACCCTCCCACTCTCTTGGAGATGTTATTGATTTACCCTTCTTGTGAAATGACTGTCTCTAAATTAGAAGCACACACAGTGCCCACCATCTCAGGAAAAACATGCCATATTTCACATATTGTTCCTTCTTCCAGCTGGATCAGAGAATCATACGAGTTTCACTCATTTTTTTTTTTTTTTTTTAGTTTAGATTTCTGTGGGTATTTCACAATCTCCTGTTAAGAAGGAAAATTTAAGAAGGAAAATTTGTAAATTTACAGCTGATTCCAGTTGGTATCATTGAGGCTGTAGTCTTTCATTATGGTGCTGGCCAGTAACTCTATTTCTGTTCAGTCATAGGAGTTTATGAAAGATAGGTAGTACTCCCTGCTAGCTCTGAGCTGATCAATTTAAGAGGAATGTGAAAGCCATGGTCTAGTCCTGCTAATGCCTCCTGTCCAGGTTCAGGTGTCAGTTGATCTCAGCACAGACAGGCATAACCTGTAGCTTGGGAGACTTTGAAAAGACAGATCCTTAGAAAACTGGGAGATTAGTTTGGAGCAGCTACTGTAGATTAAAGAGCTCAGATGCTGTGCTGGATGCACCTCTGGTCGTCTGATCTGTATGACTGTTTTTATGTTCAGTTTCTGCAAATTGCTGGAGGATCTTTACAGTGCTGCCAAGATGCAAATTTCAGCTATTCTCTTTGAGATGGAAGTAACACCGTATCATTGCCTCTCCAAATTATAGTACCAGAGTACCAGATATCGTTCTGTCTGCTCTCTCTAATTCAGCTGTTAATAAGGAATATTCCAGAAAGCCTAAAAGATAAATCCCCTAAGAGAAGAGCTGACAGAAATCTAGATGGTGACTACATCTGTTACTACACTGAGCTCAGTTTTTGGCTCACCTTTGCCACATGTAGTCTTTTACCACACATGATGTTTCAAATGATTATCTCTTTTTGCTTCAGCAAGAAATTTATCCATCTTTTTTTTCCTTCTCTTTGGGGGAAGTAAGGAATTAAACTAACAGGAGAGTAATGGAAGATTTTAGGCCGGATTAGAACATAAGGTTCTAAGTGCTTTCAGCTTTCTCACAGATAGCTGCATCAGAGAGGCTTCAAAGTAAAAGTGTGTGTGGACCTCTAAGGTTAGGTGTTCAGCCTCCCTTTTCAAAAAAGAGGGAAACTATTAACTTGATCTAGATAATCTGCACTGAGGTTAGTTTGGGGGTTTGCACTTTTGAATATAGCTATTCTATTTTAAAGATCACCTAGACAGGAAACAACACCTTGGTTGTTGCTACTGCTGATGTTAAAGATAGTGCTTATCCTTGGCCTCTGCAACCCAATGTCCTTAATTCTCTTGTTGGTCCTGATTACAAGTATCGATTCAGGGTCATTTGCCCTAACCTGTGAACACCTCAGTTCAAAAGTTGTGCATTTCTTCACTTGTAGGCTTGGAAGTCAGTAGGCAGCTTTGAAGTCATGAGAGCATGCATAGTCCTCTTTCACCCTTACTCAAAATGCCTCTCTCAAGAAGGCTGTTCTTGCAACATTGCTACTATTGAACACTTACCCACACTAGGGTAAACTACTCAGTGTGCTGAGGTACAGGCATGCTGGAGGGAATTAGCTGTGGTTTTGTATTTGCACCTCTGCTGTGCCTCTTGCACCTAAAACCCTTTCCCAGGTTGACTGGCTGTCTTTGCAGGATTGACTTGATCTGAGACATGGAGCCTACATGACACTAATTACAGTGCCTTTGGCAGAACCCTGTCTTTGTCAGAAGGCAAGATTGTCTGACATCTCTTTTCTTTTTTTTTTTTTTTTTTTTTTCCCCCCCCCCTTGATCAAGGTATTATGACTGTTTTCATGCTTAAGGCTTTTGTTTAGCTGTCCAGTGTCATTCCAAGACTAACGTTTAGATAATTTCTGGAGGATCAATTCCAGAACAATGTGCCTAGCATTTTTTTCTAGTATTTGAAGTCATTGCAGGATTCAGTGTTAATAGACAACATTGTAGCAAGTTAGTAAATGAAGGACAAAGTGGAATATACTTACTGCTTCTACTGTGAGGTGTAATTGGAACAACTCATACATCATATGGGCCTCCGCACCGGTTGACAGATTCATTGTAGAGTCTGGGGCAAAGGATCTATGGGCACCAGAATTCTAATATATATAAACTACCTTTTATGACTGCTTGTTTAGTAGCTTGTTTAGTAAAAACAAGCTTGGTTAGCCTTATGTCCCTTAAAAATATGTTGTAACTGATAATTACAAGCTGGTACCTAATTTTGCTTTCACATCACCAAATTCCCTCCTGAAGCAAGGAGTTGGATCTTGGTATTTGTTCAGGAAAAAAACAAACACAAAAACCAAACAAAACCAACCAACCAAAAAAAAAAAACCAATCAACATTTGGGGAATTATTTCTTCTGAGAAGTTGTTTACTGAACTGACAAGATTGTGGTTTAAGCAAAATATATACCTGTGACACCTAGTACTAGAATTCTTTAAGTTGAAGGAACAGGTAGTTCCTGGTAGTTACTGGATGTTTTGTTTTGTGTTATCCATGTCCCCCTGCTTATATTAACAAAAAAGGACACTTCAGCACCTTCAGTGCTGGTGTTATCTTATGAGTAACCCTTTTTGTATAAGAAAAGCATAGAAAGCTTTACGACTGTGTGTAGTGGTAGCGAACATATAACTTTTGTGGTCATAATATTTCTGTTCCTGTTTGTTTCTCAGCCAACCAGGAAGTCTTAAATAAAGTAGAGGTTCAGTATGAGACACTCCCAGGATGGGATACGGACATATCAAATGCAAGGACATTTGATGAGCTGCCTGTAAATGCACAAAATTATGTTCGCTTTATAGAAATGGAGTTGGGTGTTCCTGGTAAGTAATACAGATTTTTAGTTTTGTCCTGCTTCATGAAACCTGTCTTTGTACTTTGTCTTAATGAACATCAGAAATACTGAAAACTAGTTTGTAGTTGTGCTTATTCTGATGTGCCTTGTGATACTTGTATTTATTGTTTTATTCCTTTTTATCTGTTTAGCTGTTGAATTGAAAATTCTCAAAAGTTTTAGTATGCACTCTTTCTTTAACTTACACTTTAGTTCTTGTTCAGCTGAGATTTTTCTAAGTTGCTTACATGTTTTTCAGATTGGTTGTAATAGGAGTTTAGTTCTGATGCCATTATGAAGTCAGTGGGACTGCTGGTATTTTAATGCGATTAAATATATGTGACAATAAAAGATCCTAACCTAACAAATTTCTCATGGTCCCTAACAAAGATGATCCTGTGATTCCATCCCAAGTCGACAATTAAGAGATGATGCAGATCTTTTCTGAAGTTTCTGTGATTTTTGTTTCTCTGTGTGTGTGTGTTTGTTTATGTGATCTGGAAAACTGATTCACAGCAGCTTTTCTAAGTTACCGATGCACTCTTTGAGAATGATAGACATAATTTCTTAACATACTAATAGTACATGCTGTGTTTTTATTCAGACTATAGTACTTTAGATCTCAAGCACTTAAGATAAGTTTGTGTCTTAAGATACAATCCAATCTTACTTTGTATTGCCTATAATAAAAGTTTGCTTTTCTCTCCTGCAGTTAAATGGATTGGAGTAGGGAAATCCAGGGAATCAATGATCCAGCTGTTTTAAAGATTTCAGATGCATGGAAGAAAGCACACTCCTCAAAAGACTGCTCAATCTTAAATGCATTAGTAGCCCGCAAAGCAAAGATGTTGGAAAGATAGATTTTTTTTTTTTTTTTTTTTGCATGGAAAGAAATGCTAGAGTTGATAGCCCCAAATCAATTGCTACTCCTGAAAGAGACTTTAACATGAACCCGTATCAGTTCTTGTTCAACTGCAATTTCCAGGACACATGTCGTTGTTCAAGGTGCCATCAGTTTATTTTTTTTTTTCCTCTTTACCTAATATTTACTTCATAACGTAATTCTTGTTTGAAAATCTAAGGTAGCATTACTTTCATGACTGTTTGTCTTTGTTATCCTCTCTCTGCTTTTGGCGGTGTTACTTCCCTGAAATTTTAGACAGTAAAAATAATGCAGTTTTGCACAGATAGTTTTACATCCTCATTATTTGTATCCCTAAAGCTGTTGTATTCTTAATGGCTGCTCTTGTGAGTGATTAAAGAGGGGGATTCTGATTTTATAATGCTATAAATGCTGTCTAAATTATTGTGTGATCTGTTTTTTAAAAAGAGATGTCATGCCAAGTTGTTAAGAATGTCCAGGTTTTTTTTTAGCTGTATAACACAGAAAACTTACTCTTTGTAACTCACAGAGGACACTCAAGTGTTTACCAGGAAGTGTGCCCAGAAAGTTAGAAAACTGATATTGTAAAAAGTTCATTTGCAATTATTAAAGAACTGTTCTGATTTTGAGTTAAATGTTTTATAATGTTACTATTTTTTTCCTGGTATTTTAAAAAACTTGCACTTCTCTACTTCCAAGGCACATATCTCAAACTGTTTCCCTAATTAAATGAGGTTATATTTATATTTGGTGAGAAGTCTAACATTTTGATGCCCTTTTAAATTTCTTTCTACATAGCAAATAGAAGATCTTCCTCTGGAGAACTGGCAAGGCACAGACACTTTTGTAATTATAAATTGAAGATGTTTTAGAAATAACATTTAAAGTATTCCGTGTATTCGCTTTAGGTGTAGGGAAAATAACAAGTATTCACCTCAAGACATCTGACATTTTGGCTTACTAGAGCTGAGAAATGTTCTAGAATTTTTTAATTTCTAACCATTATTAGATATTCTGGAGAATCTTGATTTCTTTTGGCACCAACCCAATAATTATGTATTCCCTTCCCTTTTTTTAGAATCGCTTTTTCACACACTATACTATGGTATTTGTGTGCTTCCTTTTCATTTAAAATAAAACTTATAACTTCCTTTTAGGAAACAAAGTATCGGGATGGGGCAGTGGTTTTAGATTTAGTTTCGTAGACTGGCTGTACGGATGAATATAAGAAACTTTTAATGCAAAATAAAAGATACAAGGCCTTCCAGATTATGTTTTAGGGAATTGGCTGTTTCCTGAAATGAAATAGGTTTGGTGGATTGATGCTGCTGTGAGGCATTCAGCACAACGTTTGTTCTCAATTGACATAAAATAGCTTATCATAAGGGGAGGGATACGAGGGTTGAAGGTTAAAACTCTGATATTTAAGGAGCATTTTCTGTTGAATTGTTTGCATGTGACAGAGCAGTTAGCAGGGAGTGTATTTTACTGTGTAATATGTGGGAAGAAGAGGATAGCACAGGGTGCTGGAAAATTGGCAAATAAGTTGAGAGTGCTTTGTATTGGCACTGCGCGCATAGAACATTCTCCTCAGCATTAAAAACCAAACTAACTCATACTCATTTTTTTCCTGGAGGGTGTGAGAGTCTAGTTTTGCTGTCAGCCTTGCAGTCCAGGAGAGAACCATACCATCTCTCCCTAGCTACGGCATATCTTGAATTAAATTCTCTTTCTAATTCCCTGATAAAGAGTAGGAGGGGAGGGTTATAACTGTGTAAAACAAATTCCAGTGTTCATTTGAAAGTAAAAAAAAAAAAACCCAAACCACCAATATTAGTGTTTTCTAGGCAGTAGAGGGAATTGACCTTGCAATGTGAACAACAGGTAATAATTACTAAGTATTCTTCTCTTCCTGTAGCTGTAGGAGGCACGAAGATGATTTGTGCTGTCAGTGAAGCCACCAGCCAAGGACTGGGGCCCTAGCTGGTTCAAGGAATGAGTAAAGAAATAAATGAGGGCACTCTTTCCTCCTACAGTGAGAGAAAAAATGAGAACTTACAATGCAGTTGTGTTTCACCTCTGCCAAAGCAGAGACCTTCAAGTTCAAGGCCTATTTTTCACTGCCTTGACTACACTTGTTTTTCAGTTGAGGACTTCCTGGTCCCAGATGCAGCAGGATTTCTAAGCGATATAGCTATAGCCTGAAATGATACAAAGTATTTTTGCGGTTAAAGAAACAAAACAGAAGGGTCTTGGATGCAAGAGTGATTTGTGGTCTTTTGCCTTCTTTTAAGTTGACCTGAGACTCTTCTTTTGACTCTTCCACTCAAATGCAGGCCTAAAAAGTTTAAAGCATCCTCCAACCAGTACTCGTCCAGATAATGTGGTCCAGAAGATGTTGGTGTGTATTTACTTTCGTGACTGGTGCACAAACACTTTGCTGGTGTCAAAGAATGGTTATATGCTACCAAATTCTCCTCTTCCCCCAATGCTACTTTTTCTACCCCGTATTGCATTTGTACATGTGGGGAAATAGGTTGGGATGTGTTGTCAGCAACCTGAATGTTGTGAAAGCAAATACTAAAAGTTACAGGGATTGTTTTAAGCACCCCATGCTCTGCTCTTCAAACCATGTTATGTTCAACTATGGAAGCAAGGAGGAAGAAGAGAACAGTGTATTCAGCAGGAGCAAAGTCAAATTGCTTTGAAGACACTTGTGTTTTCCTGCAGCTAAAATTTATTGTTCAGCTTTGTTTCCCCTTTCATTAGTCAGGAGCCCTTTGGCCTCAAAGGAATTGCCACACTCCTTGGCAAAAGGCTTTTGGTTGCCTGGCACAGGCTAGCAGTAAGCTGTAATCAAAAGAAGAACCTTTGTACTTCAATGACAAGGCTGTATTTCTCAGGCCCTTCTTGTATACTCCCTTCCTCTGTCAAGTCCCTTCTGTGACTAGCATATAAGGGGAGAGGATGGCAGCATAAGGTAGTAGTTGAAATTTATTCTTTTCTGAGAGTCCCCTTCCACTAATGGGATGGTTTCAGGAAGCATAGATACCTGTTATACCTAACAAGGCTGATGACAGACAAGGTATTTTATTCTCATGCCATTCTTGCTGCCACTAAAATATTTATGAGGTTGATTCTCCTGGGCTTGTGCTGTGCTGCACCATTTAATAGCCCTCATGTCCCTAGGGTTTAGTCAGCCTCCTAACAGGAGGGGAAGTGAGGGATACTTCTGCTCAGCCTTTCCATTTGTATTCCACATGTAATTGGGTTTTGGCATGTAGCTAATGGACAAAACCTTCAGATAAAGTGGCAGACAGATGTAATGCATGACAGCTGCTTTTGTCTGTCATCATCTTGAAAATCTTCCTTCTAATAGAAGATCATAGTTTCCTTTTGCTGTCACAGCCAGCTCCCTTAATGAAACATAATCAAAGGGTTGGCTGGTTTAGAAAAAGTAAAAGGCAGAGTAGCTGGGAATGAAAATAAGGGACAACTCAATCTGGTGAGTTTTCTCCTGCCGTATTCCTAGTCTAAAACATTGAAACTTAATAAACAAAGATGTAGTAATCAAACACAGTTGTTTTGTTGCGTGCCATCTTTACCTACTTAAGGCAGACTGCTGTGCATACACCCATACAATGCATTATTCGCAAAGACTTTAAAATTTTACACTGTTCTTTGTTGGTCTGAGTGTTGTAACTCATTTGACTTGTCACCTTTAAAATGCCTTGTAATAAATACTCATTCAAATATCTTCCATTTGACTTCAAACAGGTAACACTGAGTTAAATCCCAGTGTTTTTCACTGCCACTTCAGAACTACTCAGTCATGTATCAAAGCAATGTATTTTCTTACACTTTTTTTTACTTTTCAATGATGAATCAATTCATTCATCCAGATACTTACTCCATAACTCTTGATATATGCTACTGGCATTACTTAGTGTGTTTAACTGTTTTTAGGTGACAGTCTGATAGTTTGCTTTGTTCTCATTCATTAGTTGTCCTCTGCTTATTACAGCGGGAACTGGGATACCTGCCTGTTGGTAGTAGAAAGAGGGCATGACTTTGGGGGACAGGTTACGGCTCTTTTCTGGAAAAAGAGATGACTATTCACTTTCCCTCCATGTGGTTTAGGAGTAGGGGGATTTTGTTGTTGTTTTTTTTGTTTGTTTTTTTTTACAGCAGAGCAGACCTCCCTAGCTCATCTTCTATGCCACTCTCGACAGGAAAACCAGCATGGATTACTTACTGGTTGCAGTTTACTGAAAGGTCTAGGCAAAAGCATAAATCATTCTGTAATCTCATGCTGACATATGGTATGTAAATACCATGATCCACCCAAAGGGTAGCCAGCATTATAAATGTACTTTCTAATCTGCTGCTGAAATGAGCACTCAGTGTAATGCAACTGTAATCTAATAGATATTAACAGCCTGAGAATGTACAGTAAGACCTTAATAATTCAGTTTGTTCGATTGGCTCTCTCTGACTTGTAATTAGCGTGATAAGGGTTATGCCTCTTGCAGTTGAGCAATTAACTGCCTTAGTTTAATATTACTAGATATTTTTTTAAAGCCTTGACTTCCCAACATAAATAGCCTATGACAGTTTGATTTTTACTCTTTTTTTTTTTATTTTTAAATTAAAGATATTTTGAAGTTCATGTGCAATACAACAGATTTGCATGGGGGGAGTGGGGGGGTGGGGTTAGAACCAGCATTTTTTACAACAATTTCCATACTGGATTCTTATATACATAATGGATTCAGGTTATGCAGCACTCCTGGTATGGCCAAAAACTTTTGGATATAGTTTTGGTTTACTCTGCCTGGATTCTCTCGTTCTGCTTTTAGGCCAAAGTAAAAAAAAAAAATGATTGTTGCAACATTGCCCACAAGAGACATCATAGGTAAGGGCTTATCCCACAGAATTTGCAGGTTTCCTTTGATGCACAAGCTTACTTACCCTAGATCTCCTCTGGATGCATGTCCCTTGTGGACCTGTCCTAGTTGCATGGGATGGAAACCACAGACATCCTTTCCAGGATGAAAAATTGAGCTGATGAAGCAAGCAAATAGAAGGTAATGAAGGTACAAACAGGAGACTAGAGAGCAGGAATCCCACCCAAGCTGTGGAAAACCAGTATTACTTTTATATGGCAGTTAGGGAAAATAAATGTTTTTGTCCCAGTACAGCGCTTATAATGGAATGCCATTGCTAACAAGGGAAAATCTTGTATCTTTCAAAAAACATGAGCTTGTGCAGATGAATGCACTACTTTCTTTTTTTTTTTTTATAAATTTAAGAACTAAAAGCTGGGCACACTTATTTTGTTTTCTTCTTTTGTTGTTTTTCCCCAAAGTATCCTCCTGAAATGTGAAGTACTGAGCGGATTTTTTCATACAGCTGATAATCTGGGCTATGAACATAATGTGTGCTGTGTGGTTCAAGAGGCTTACCCTGGTGGCAAGATTGGTGCAAGATCTATAAACACCCTTAGTTTCTTTGCAGAGTACAACGTGCCAAATTATTACAAACAGTGATGTAAGATCTCCCCCCCACCCCCCCCCGGCTTTTCCCTCTTGTTAAGGAGTTGTTGATGGACCTAAAATAGCTAGCTTGCATGGCTTGAATGTAGTAATCTCCATTTTGGTAGGAAAATCCACTATGGAATAGCACATCTATTAGGAATTCCTCGGGGGCGGGGGGGGAAGGACCAGTGTGTGCACGTAAAAGTAAAGGTTTTACAGAATGTTAAATTTGGCAGAGCTATGGGTGTTTCTAGAATGAGTTGCACAATATTGGTGGCAGGTCTTAGAGCAGAAACAAATGCAGGAACCAATTAACTTATTTAAACAGCATTTTATAATTCAGGACAAGCTGCTGTTTTGTGACTCAGAGCAGAGTGTCTTTGCAGACTGGTTCATTGTATCAGTAGGTCTGCTGGTCTGCTCGCTTGTCACAATTAAGTAATAATTTATTCTACCTCCTGAGGAATGAAATTTGACTGCTGTGTATCAAACACTGACTCACCAGTATTTGGAAAACAAAGTAGGATGTTTCCTGTATTTTGTTGCCCATCACGGTGAGTTATGTTTTGGCTACTCTGTGGCAACTATTTCACTGGAGTGTGAATTAATAATAGCAGCTCCAGGAGTTTGTTGAGAACTGATTTTAACATCAGAGATCTTAAACTATTGTTTTGAATAGTACCATGACATAGTTGTCTTAGAAACTCTTCAAATAGATCCATAGTTCTTTTTTTTTTTTCTAAAACTAAGACCATTGCATCTTCCACTTAGTCGTAGAACATGATATAAAAACTCCTTATCCAATTCAGTCTACAAAAGAATGTATTTTCATGCTTTAGATAATTTCAGTCAATCTTGGAAAATGTAGCTATACAACATACAAAAGTGACAACTCCAACACTCACACACAATATGAGCTGTTGAGAATCACTGTTATATTTACCAACATTTCCATATCCCTGTCAGCCAGTTCTGCACAACTGTTGTCCTCATCATAGTCAGCAGCACCAACAGAGATTCCTCTCCTCTCCCCAGCTCCTCCCTGGGGTTGCTGCTGCTTCTCCAGTTTTACCCTTAGTGTGGCTTCAGTGGGAAGCATTCTTCATCCCTCATCTTTGGGAAATGGGGGACATTGCATCTTCCTTCCTCCAGCAGGAATCATGTATTCAGGTTTCCAACACAACTACCTGAGATAGTGCCAGTACTGACTGTGTATACCACAGAACTGTCAGGCTTGCTTCCAAACCTTGGGCTGCTTACCTGCCTCCTGATGTATGCTTCAAAGGCCCTCATGTCAGAATTTATCCTCCATCCTGGATACATCCAGGAATATTTTTAAAATTTGCCTTTTGAATGCCTAGGTTACAGCTTTCTCTTGCAAGTTTGCACATAAAACTTTAGTTACAAGTCTCAGAAGCTTTTGAGACTTGATGTGTTATAAAAACTCATTGTTCTGTGAACTAAAATGGCTTTGGTCTTAACAGGCAAGAGACATAAAGCCCAGGAGGAAGGAGAGAGCCTGAGATGAAGGTTAAATGGCTCATGTAGGGGCCTGCAGGGAGCCTGTGACAGAGAAGGGAAAGCAGTATATCCAAATGCTGCAGCTGTAGAATAAAATTGCAGGACCATCTGTAATCTGCCTGCTCATACTAAATAATTGTCATCCATTTAAAAATACCATAATCTTGGTTTTGAAGCTTATCAAACTTAACACACTGAAAAGGGACTCTTTATATGAGGATGAAATCTGTTCTGCTTTTGAAAACCGAGGAAGACTATACCAGTTGCGTTTGTTTAACTAAGTGATATTTCTGCTTACAGATTGGGAAATGACTTAGGCTACAATGTGAGCTTACCTTGTCCGGTAAATAAAAAAACCAACTTGCAGAGCTTGCAAGCACAGCTGTGGGAGCCATCTACCCGAGTTCCATTTTCCTTGCTAAGCTGCTGCAAGCAAGTACCTCTACCTCACAAACCCTGGCTTTATGATGGTTCTTCCCTTCCTTACTGGTTATTGGAAGGGGAGTGCCACTTGGCCTTGGGGCAAGGGGAGCAGCCCCACTGGTGTCAGCCTTGTAAGAGTATTTTTGGATGCTTTTGGAACCAGTTTATGAGCAATGTTTCAATTGATTGAGTGATACTGTACTGCAGGTGAGGATCTAAGGAGACTAGACAGGGGAGAAAGGAAAGCTAATCAATCAGCAAATCACTTGGAAACTTGTGCCCCTGCACACCCGATCCACCGTCCTCAGTGCTGCTGCACTTTGATAAATTAAGACTGTATAGTCTGCCAGTCCTCAGGTTGCGTTCTCCTCAAGTTACTCCTAGATCTGAATGTAGGAGCATCTCCTGAGAGTGGATTAAAAAAGAAAGTCAACGGGTGAGGGGAAAAAAAAAAAAAAAAGGTTACCTCTCATGGGAGGGGGCCCATGGTTGGGTCTTTAAGGATAAACCTTTTTCTGGTGTTTTATCGGACATTTGTTTTATGCTCTCCAGTACATCTTACTTGCTGTAGACAGAAGGTAAAGCTTTCTTTAACCTTGCTAGAATTAGAAACATAGGCATAATTTGAGTCCACATTTTTTATTTTTTTTATGCACCCTTCTGTCATATGAGCTATGACCTATATCTTGGCACTGAAAGGAGGGAGACCAAGAAGGAAGAGCTTTGCTTCTGAGACACAGATTCCTGGAGCCAGGAGGGACTGTGAGTGGCCTTGAGTCAGTGGGGCTTGGGGTGGGAAGAGGGTCTCTATCTTTGCTGATCCAGGCTCTTACTTAACCTTCTGCTCTGAGGCTTCACACCATCCCTGATGGTCTGCACCAGCATTTCACCCTTAGAAATCTTTTGCCATCCACTCAGATGCCTTCTGCTGCAATTTCAACTTGCTGTTTGGTGGACTTTTGCTACAGGCAGGGAGAACAGATTATTCCCTTTTTCTCTGCAGCAGTGTTTTGTGTTTTGGATATTTGCTACATCCTAGCTGGTTTTTTCCTTAGGCTGATCAATTATTTCAAGCTCTGCGTGGAGGTCATTTTTAGAGATCTTTGAGGCTGTTGTGGTGGTTTTTTTTTTTTTTCCTCTTCTCTGTCACTGGGGAGCTGCTACCTGAATATGGCGATGAATGTTCACTGGTGTTTACAGTGCTGAGTGGAAGGGATGGATGACATCATGAAACTTGAATCAGGAAATCTCGTTATGGATTCTAGTATGATATTTCCTATCTTTCCAATGGCATAGCTTTGCTGAGTCATATTTTGGTCCATTTTGCATTTGCTCTATTGATATTTTTTTGCTTACACGTAGAAACTTGCCCACAGCCCTACTGCATTGCAGCCTATTTTCCTCAGACCATTTCTCCAATTTGTTAAAATCATTTTGAACTCTTACGCTGTTTTCTAATGTGCTTTCAGTTCCTCTCAGCTTTGCAACATCTGCAGATTTACTAAGTGTGGGTGATTATCCCATTGCTGACTTCACCAATGAAAAATTTGAGTTGTACAGAGGTAGTAGCCATTCCCTGAATACATTTTGCTGTTTTGATGGTGAACCACTTTAAGGGTATGACTTTTCTCCCCAACCAGTTCTGCACCTATCCCAAAGCAGTATTATCTAGACTACATTACTTAGTTTTCTTATGGAAACATACTGCAAGTCTGAACATGTCACATTTGAGCTGATAGCAGCAGCTTGCTAATGCTGTCAGGAAAACGTCCCGATCTTCACCTTGTGGTTTCTGAGCCTTGTGCCAAACCAGTTCACTTTGCTTAAAAGGTAGGAAATGAACCGGTGGAAAATGAGTGAAGTACCACCTGCAGGTTCAGCAGGTTGCCTCAGCCCAGGGAGTCCAGGGAGCAGTGGAGGTGCCACTAGGGAGGGGATGACAATCAACCACACAGTGTAACTTCACACTGAGCCATCGTCAGGGCCATCCCCATGCCCTGAGGTGATGGTTGCTGCTTCCCTTAAGAAAGGTTAAGTTTGCCTATTGGATAAAAGTGGGAGGCAAATACAAACAATGTTTTCATTAATTTCTAGCTAATCATAACTGATGACTAAACCTAAGGTGATCTTAGGTGATCTTCCTTAATCAGATGATTTCTTGTGCTACCTTTTTTTGTGTGAGAACGCCCTGAACATATTTGTTCAGTCAACCACAATTAATTCATTAATATGGATAACAGCTCTGTGTAATGAATCACTGAAATGCAATTCCAAAAACGACATAGATGCCTCAAACGTGTTCTCTCTTGCTCACCTTGGTATCAAGGTGTTTCCACAGCAGGATGGAAAGATGTTTTTTCTTCACACTGACCACCCCCCTCCAAGCTCTGGCTATCCCTACAAGAGCCCAGTTTATCTCTTGTCCAGAAACAGGTGATGATGGTCAGATTCAGTCCTGATGTTTTGTAGCCCTTCTGTCTTCTGTTTTCTCCCCTTAGATAAAATTATGTCAGCCTGGGTGGAGACTTGTCCCTGGACAAGCAGCCTGCAAGTGGTGGGGGCTGCACAGGAGACGAGGCAGAAAGTGATAGTGGCGGAGGTACTAGCTGACCCCTGGCTTTTCTGGGTTAGTGGTTTAGAAGAGAAATTTACAGATTCAGCACAGTCAGTAGGGGAGAAAATTTGACTCAGTAAATAAAGAAACCTGCAGTTATTTTTATAGTCATTCCTGAGGGCAGAGCTAGAATTTAAAATACCCTTACCTGAGATACCAGTCCTGCTTAGGGACATGGTCTATGCCCAGTAGCAGGTAGGGGGGAAATTTCATTCTTTATTATAAGAAATCCAACTCATTCCCATTACCTTTTCTTAAATTAAAAAAAAAAAAAAAAAAAAAGATTTGCTTCTTTCCTGCCCTATTTACACTCCTGCCCTGAAGTTTCCCAACACTGCACTTGCCTTCAAGCTCATACTTTGGACACCTTTGCCTTCAGACACTGCCCTCTGCAAAGATTTAGCTGACAGAGGCAGCTGGAGAGATGAAGTTTGCAGGCAAGCCGTAGGTGAGAACCTTTGCCACCCGAGAGCCGCCATCCCTGTCCAGGGCCGGGTGGGTCACGGTTTGCTGGGAGACAAAGGGAGCCCCATCTGAGCTGTGCTGAGCCTGCACTTGCCGGAAGAAACCTAACAATTCTTATTTACCAAATTGACAAAATCCTATCATTGCAATTAAGGGGATATGTAATTAACTGTGTCTTAATTACAGCAGCTGCCACTTCATCTGAATGCAGCAATTTGCAGAGAAACCGAGGGAGACGCTTTAAATTTGTGTGTGTAAACAGCACAAGCACAAACAGTGCGGTGTGTGTGACTCCTGGGGGTGCGATGCCTTGCCCTGGGGGGCGGGGGGCGGAGGTGAAGGCTCCCTGGCTACCAGGAAATCCGGAAATCCCTCAAGGAGGCAGAGCTTTTGAAAACCCTGCTATGAACCCTTTGCTCGGGGGTTTTCAAGTGCTTTGCTCGACCTTGGCTTGCTGAGCTTCAGGGCTCAACGTTGCCCAATGCCAAAAAGACCTCCTGACACAGAAACATTTTTAAAGAGCATTTTACTCATGACTCCCAGCCCCTGTCTGTACCTGTTGTGCGTGCCAAGATGTACTGGGCGAGATTAATTTTACTGTGTCTCTCACCGTGCTCTTTCAGGACTTCGTGACTTGTCTGGCAGGAGGAGACTGTACGAAGGGACAGCTGTAGCACGCACTCTGCCAGCCTGTTTCTGTTCTGTTCCCTCACTTACTGTGCTGCTGGGGAACAAGCTGACCCATCCAGCCACTGCAGATCTGCATGACATTTTCAAAGTGCTTGCACCCTTTGCTGCTTCAGCCTTCCTTGGCTTATGGGAGTCATTTCCCAGGACTTGGTGACTGGCTGGGCTGGTTTTGGGCAGTGAGTTGTGATCGAATGGACGTGGTGTTCCATTCCTGGAGAGAAAGCATGAGGTTCTCTGTTACTCTAGGCAAGAGACAGGGGTGTTTAGTAGGTAGGAAGAGGATGATGGTCCATCAAGACCTCCTTCCAGCTCCCCTCCCTCACAGTGTCTCCTGGAGATCAGTCTGAGGAGCCATGTTTTTCCTCTGGGGTTCAGCTTATCCACCATTAATGGGCTCAGGGAATTCATTTGACCTGTGCATGCAGCATCTGTGCCTCAGGTACAGCTCACAAATACTGAGCTAAGCCCAGAAGGCACTGCTGAGCTGCAGCTTGGAAGGATCCATGAACTGCTGCACCACTGCTAATAAATAGGATTGATGCTACAAAGGCTAAGGACTGCACCTGCTGAAGTTGGTAGACGTCATTTGAGCTCTATAATTCAGCTGCATTGATTTGTCCCATATATTTCACATGTGAAATAAAGCTTCTCTCTATCAAACCAGCACAGGAAGGGTGTTCTACTTGGTATCAGCAATTCTCCTCTGGCTTCCTAACTGAAACCTAAACTATTTTCTGAGTATTTCAGTATCAGGTGGCATCAAAGAAGACTGGCTTATTTTAATATATACATCAAGCATGTGAAAAGATGGGATGACATCCCATCACTATTTAAATGATGGCATGAGCTCAGCTCCCATGGACACTGGTGTGACCAGAATTTCACCAACGACCACTACTCAGCTGTCACAAGCTATCTTCACATTGTGCTGCGGGCCTCCAGATTGCAGTCAGCAGCACTTTGAGGAAAAGAAAAACACAGTTACAACCTGTCCATATTAATCTCTTAAAAAGCACTTAGTCCTTGTAGACTTACACGCAGAATGAAGCTTCATGGAAAATGTTTGAAGTACGTTTCTGTCTTCTCTGGGATGGGGCATTACCTGTGTGGTGTTTTTAATTCCAGTAATACTTGCATAGATACATGTGTTTTGTGTCATTGACCTTCACATTTTGCTGCCCACATTTTGAAAGGTAAAATAGTACAATATTCTGACTCAATTATTTCCATAGCACTTGTGGTGTTACTGTCTGTGCTTTAGATATAGTCTTAGCAGGAAAAATTAAATTGAAAAATAGAAGAAAACAAAGCAGCTTTTCAATTTGTTTAACCAAAGTGGAGTGTCAAGGCAGGAGTGATGTAATTTTCATAGCCACTGAGCACTTCAGCTTTTACCAGTGTCATCTGTGGGCTCCGGTATGGGTGCCAGGCATGTAGCTTTCAGTAGCATGATTTGGAACTGCCACTCAAAGGTTCCCATTTCCATCCAAATGTCCTTAGCAAAGAGCACAAAAGAAATGCAGAAAATCTCAGCCACCAGAAGAATGTGTTTTTTTCCAAGCTTCCCATTTGATAGGTGCAGTGTTTTGTCCTGCCCTGCTGTCGCTACCATCTTCACAGGATACATAAAATGCTGTCAGCACAGTCACCTACTGAAGACCTCCCTCAACCCTGACACAGCCTAAGTGAATTATGTTTGTTCTTCCACTCATAAATGTGGAGAGACAAATCCATAGTTTGTCACACTTAGGCAATTTATATTTGAGCATCTGTTACACAGTTAAAAATGCTTTTTTTTTTTTGACATCACTGTGTTTGACAGCAGCAAATGTCCAACACCCAGGAGGTGGTGTGACAATGCTGTTGGTCTGTGAAAGCCCTACCCTACCCCTGTTTTTTCAGCAGCTGATATCCCTGGATTATAGGAACTTGCTGGTTTTTGCTAATGTACCTCCCCTCTGACCCATGCCGTCTCTGTTACCCAAATGCTGGCCCCTCTCTGTAGGAGGCAGGCAGGGGCTGCCAGCACTGTCAAATCATGGGCTGTGAACAAAGGACTGTGAGGAACAGGAATGAGATCACCAAATCCATTTGATTTATTTGGGATTTGAGCCTAGGTCTTCTGGGTGAAAGTGAGTGCATTAACCCACTGTGGGAGTTAATTCCTTGCCTAGTCATTATTCAGGCATCATTAAAGTATGCATTGTGCTGGAGGTCAAATCAGATTACTTTAAAGAATTTGGAATGGGAAAAATGCTGGGGGTTTTTCATCAGCCTAAGTGTTTGGTTATCTCAGTGTTTAGCTATTTATATTGTGCCTGTCACTGTGGCATGTCACAGTATAAACAAAGGGATGCTCTAAATCTCTTATTATTTTAATGGTATTAATGTTCTTCAGCTGGGGGAAAAAAAGAAAATAATTTTCCCCTGGGAGATAGCAGAGTATGTGGTTTAATGGAAACAGCAGCTCTGGGAAAACTGCTCTTAGAGGCTCACCCAGGCAGAACAGTCCCGCAGCTCTGCATCAGCTGCCACCAACAGCCACCCAGTTGCACCTGGAGATGTTGCTACCCACACCCTCTCCAAACACCAAGGACAAGCCCCCGCTGCTGCAGGAAGGGCTACCCTGCAATAGCAAAAATGCGAAGGAGGATGACAGCCTGGATCTATTTAACACTCAAAGAGAGAAAGAGGAGCAGCACTGCGCAACTCTAAGCTCTCACGTAGAAGTGTAACTGAGCTGAGTTCTCCTCTGCAGAGGTAAGCTGGGTGCCTTGTTCAAATCATATGCTCTGGCACCAGGGGGAAGAAGCAACACATGGGCTGGATCAAGGAGTATTCATTTCTTGGCGATTCACAAAGATACAACTTGTAATTGCAGATCCAGACATATGTTGCCCTTATCACAGAAAAGAAAAAATGCTAGGATAATAGCTCCATGCTGGAGTGGGATCAGTGAGGCAGAAGCAAGGAGCAAAGGAGGGGTGCAAGAAGTCATCTCCCACCCTGGAGAAACCTGTCTGGCTTTCTTGTTGTGGTAGCAAAGGGAAAGAACTCGGAAACTGGAAGCAAATTGAAAACCAGATCAAACTGGTCTGTACTCTTAAAATAAGATGATGGTCCCCCTTGGGGACACATGATGGCTGGGGAGGAAGTCTAAGTACTATTTTAGTGCTGAGAGACAGTGCTCGGAGAGTCTTCATGTCTGGCACACTTGTGTGAGGAAGGGAGACAGAGGGGGAGAGCACCAACTGTCCATATTGGGCATGAGAGGCAAAAGGACCCTCCTAAGGCTGAAAGAGTCCTCTGTAAATTTGAATCTGTGGGGTTTTCATGGCCTTGTTTCATGTGGAAATAAGGCCTAGACAATCACTCTCTTAGCTCCTTTCAGATAACTCCCAAACTTTCTGACCAGCTCCATGAAGGTGATGTTCTCAAAGACGTTCAGTGCCTGCAGGTCAGTTCCTTTGCGCAAAGCACCTTAGAAGATGAAACACAAGCCTGGAACCACAGGATCTCAGGTGTAGCATTAGCCAAGTGCCATGAAGCAAAGGAGGTTTATGAGCACTGCAGATGCAATTCTGTGCCTTCTGCAGTGCAACATAGAGACATTGTTAAGGAGAATGCATTAGACAAGGGGTAACCCAGGAGCAAGAGAAGCAGGTGTAGGGATCCAAGCTTCATACATTCATCTACCTAGCAGTACCTGTTTGTATTTAATTTCAAACTGAATTGGAAATTTCCATGAGTTTCTCCTAGAGACTGAAACACATTTGTGTTCTTTGAAATCCATAAAGGGGATGTGTGTCCTGAGCACAGGACCCAATGCAAGCCCCATCTTTAAGGAGTTAGGGGACCTCAGAGGTGTGCTGAGCTGCACTGAGGTGCATTGAGCTGCATGGAGGAACAGAACCGAGAGGTACACAAACCCAAAAGCAGGAGGAGCTCCATCCTGCCATCTTCACCACTCTTCATGAGTGAGGGGCTGAGACAGCCTGGAAGTCCTCTTGAGGCTCTTTCCGCTCCACTGATTAAGCATTCAGAGCTTAAACAGCATATATCCAAAAATGTCTTTTTTTTTTTTTTTTTTTTCCCCCCAGCCAGTAATGTAGGGAGCAGAGACCATTAAACACCAAATGAAGATTCAAGCCACATCATTCATGTTTCAACCTAGCACACACGGGGCCAGCTTTGCGCTTTAAAGAAGAGATATAAATTGCTGACTGTTTCTAAATATCCTTGTTCAGGTCTTATCTTCACCCTGCAGCAAGGGATCCTGGAAAAACAGTGTAAGATCAACTTCCCCAGGAGGAAATTATTTGGTGCATGGAGTCCCAGTGGTGGAAGCCACTTTGTGCCATGTCAGGGATAGTCCTGCTCTTGCATGCGTATAGATTTCACCCAAGGCAGACCTGTGACCTCATTGGAAACAAGAACGATCTAGCAGACATGTGCTTCTATACACTGAAACATGCAAAACCGGGGATAGTCATATACTGGAGTGCCAGACTTTCAGGTACTGGGGCAGCCTGGAAAAGTGTCCTTTGTGGCTGCTTTTTGCCTTCTCCGCAGATTCACCTGGGCCAGCTCCTCATTGCCTACCCCTTCACTGACCTACCGGCCTTATACCGCCAGTACAACACTTTTGCATAATACTGGCAGGAGCCTCCTAGTTGAGCAACTTCTTCCCCATGGTATGTGATGGTGCTCGGGACTGACCTCCCACAGGTAATAGGATGGGAGGCTTGTGAGCCAACACATCTCTTTGGGGCAGGACCCCTAACACATGAACACCTGCTGGTGAGCATGGCTTTGTTTTTCCAGTAGCATGTAATTTTACAAGGTGAACTAGGATGACTGCACTCCTATGGTGTTGCACCTGCCTGATTTGCCTGCCTGCTCCAGCCTGGCACGTTGACAGGGTCCTGAATTCAACAATAGTCTGTCTGTAGCAACTGCGGGAGAGTGGGAATGGGAGACACTGCCCCATTCTCCAGTAGGAGTGAAGCTGCCTGAGAGGGACTTAAATGCATTTGATGGGTGTAGCCGGGTGTGTGCGAAAGCCAGGATCCCACTGACAATCTGCCCTGCACAACTGTTGGACTATTCATTTTTTGTTTTCAATGTTAAATAAATATTACAAAAGAGTTACACCGAGAATTGCAAATTTAACCTTTGGTGGAGACAATTTAACAACTCTGTGGAAGACTGTGATGCTTACCTCTTGTTCTTCAGTGGTAACAGTATCCAGTGATATCTGTTAAAAGATAACTGGGGCAGAAGTGATGCTTATGCTGTGAAATAGGTCAGATACGAGGCGACACCTTATCTGTTTAGCGGTGAACCCCACCATTGCACCCTGGCCTCTGTATTGATTATCTGACAGTTTTAAAATGCTCCTGAAACCTTTGACTGTCACCTCTTATAATTGCATTAAGGAGTAAACACTGGCCCTATGTCCTTTCAGCTCTGAGGATCCAATTATTGTTTCTCATTTCTGTAGCCCAGGAAAAGAGAGAGGGGCATCTTAATGCACAGATGGCCTGTGATTTACATCAGGAGCCACGGGGTTAGGGACTGTCCCAGCAGAGAAAGCTCACCAGCCTTTCTTTTATTGAACTGTCTGCAAGTGATGTGTAGTCAAAATCCCAGCCACCTGTGGCCATTAAAGATCCAGTGGTGCTTTTTGCAGGACTAACACCCATGTCCTGAACACATTCGAGGCAGAGGGGTGAGGGTGATGGTGTGGGTGGAAATACACTCCAGCTTCCTAACTCCTACTTCCTGACTAAGTTGCAAGAATTACCTCCTTCCTTCCCTGAGTTTTCCCATAATATTAAACAGGCAACCAAATAATTACTGCATATTGCCCCAGAGCTGGGAGTGTTTCCACTGTGAATTCAAGAGACCTAAACATGTCATTTTAGTTTGTAAAGTGCCTCAGAATGGCACTTACCACCTTGAGAAGAGCTCTTCAGTCCTGCAGCCATTTTTATGAGGCTGTAAAATGTCCCCGAGTTGCTAAAGACTGAAATATTAGGAAAAAAAAAAAAAAAAAAGAGTGCACTTTTAAGCTTCACTTGAAATCACTGGATTCATAGGAAATATTAAAAGTAGGAGCTGAACAGTTTGGGAGGAGGCTTGGCTCTGACAACAGCAATGGTGCAACCATGTAATGAGTAGGTGCTTTGTGGTATAGGGTGAAAATGTCTGGAAGAGACACCAATCACATTCAGGCTTGTTCTTCCCCTAATTGTATAAATTTTATTGAGTAATACACAAGATGAGCACTTAAAATTAGACTCCAAGAGCTCTTGCTTAAATGAAGAGACTGTCAGTATTTGCAGAGCGGTACTTGGGCTCACCCAGACAGTATCTGAGTACATCACACTTGAATGGCTGAATACAGGGAGCACTCTCTTCCTTTTCTTTGCTTAATGAAAAACAAAATGGGAAGAGCCTGATTTTGCTTTTCAGATTCATTGTGTTTATGTTTTTTCCAGATGCTCCCGAACTTGGTCTTGACTTTCAGCAACTACTTCAAATATCAGACTAAGCACAATGGCACATACTGGCGTAAGACAACATGGAACACAAAACAAAGTGGTGGGGAGAGAGCCTTTTTTTTTTTTTCCCCCAATGTTGTAGAATTTCCCTTTCTGTCTGTGTTGTTAGATGAAATACCACACTGACTGGTTCTGGAAGCAGCGCAAGAACGTGTTGCCTGGAGGCTGAATTGAATTGTACCACTGTGTGATCTTGCCAGGAAGGCTAGGTAAAGCATCCCATACAGCACCCTCATTTCTTGCACTTTTATTGTAAGAAATCATAATTTTGAAGCTGATGGGCATTACCATCCCAGGTGGCTTGCATCTTTTTATGAATTTTTTATTTAACTTTGCTGGAACCACAGGACATGAGAGCCTGGTCCAAGGCAATTTCATGCTTCTCAGATAGGGCCAAACTCTGTTGGATCTGTAGTACTGCAAGCTCAAAGTATCCATGATGAAGGCTTCTGCTCTCTAATCTTTCTGTGCTCAAAGCATTTCTTATCCATCTGTGACCTCTGATCCCCTTGGTATCTCTGGCTTTTGCCGGCAGTTAGCTACCCTCCCTTGAAAAGCCTTCCCTGTCTCTCCCCGATGACAGGGAGGATGGTTCCTGCCACAGGGGATAGAAACTCTTGCACTCCACAGCAATCACAACTGCCTTCCTGCCCCATTGCATCCATCACCCTGCATGTACCTTGTTGGGTTTTTCCACTGGAAACAGCAAGAGCATGGGCTCTGTTCACATAACAGCACTCCCCACCGCTTCCATCTAGATCTCCATTTAATACAAGTCCTTTTAAGCCCCCAAGTACTTTATAAAGCAGGCTGAATATTATTATCTGCCCCATACAACTGGGGCAGATAACTGGGGCTATACAGCTCATATGCTTGCTAAAAGTCGTATCACATGAGGACTTCTGTTTCCATTTTCCTGAACTGATGTCCTGGCCATGGCACCAAGATACATCCACTGGTTTCCTCATTTCTTCACACAGCAGGTCCTTGAATGAGAGGGCATGTCCCCCATGCTGGGAGCACTTACTGGTCCATCCTTGAGGTCAGGAGATAGGTACAATTTCCAACCCTGATTTCCTGGAACAAGCCAGCTATAAAAGCAGAAGTATCTGACAAATTTGGTCTGGCACAGATTGTTCAGTGCAAATCTTAATGCAAATAAGAGAAATGTCAGTGCTAAAAGAAAAAGAGTATTTAGGAAAAAAAAAAATCTTATGCTGTTTTGTGGCATTTGTGCATAAAATAATGAGACCAAATATATCACCATTGGATTTGAGCCAGTTAAGTTCATAACGTCTAATCCAGCTGGTGGATCATGACTCCCTTCATTATTTAAAGCAATGCTGTGGGAAAAGACACACAGCAAAGCTAACAAGATGGTGCTTGAGCTGCCATACTCCTGGCAGCAGAACAAATGCAGCGTGCGTTTTCTCACACCAGCAGGGAGAGGAAAGGAAAACGTGGAGCTAACAAGGAGCCCAGCATCCCCTCACGATGCAGACTGAGCCTCACCCGTTGCCATCACCCTTGTAATCTGGCTCTGTTTGTCTCAAGTGATAGCGTATCCCTGCTTCTCCTGACCACAGTCCTGGGGTTTGTGAGGTGGTGCGATACCTAGCCAGGAGAAGGCTGTGCTGGAGAAAAGCAGTCCACCCAGCTCTCCAGAGTGTCCTTCCAAAGGCAGGAGACAGGTGGTAAGCATCTACCTTGCAACACTTCCCCTAAGCATGCTCCTTGGCAGTCCAGGGACTCAGCTGAGGTTGTAACTTTGCACAGGTCAGCTCTTTCTGAGACTTATGTTCTTCTCCCAATTCACCCACTCTCCCACTCAAAATTTTTGTGTCATGGCATCAGTGTGGACATTGTGTCTTGGTTGCATCTTCTTGCAATACCCTCAGTCTTCTCCTCTCCTGGTAGCTGCCCCCCTTCCCGCACTTCTGCCTCCTTGCTTGTGCCTCCTCCATGATTCAGCTGATGGGGCCTCTCAGTTTTGGACACTGTTGATTTGGAGATGGTCTAAAGACCCCCTCACAAGACTGTCCCTGCACATGGGACCCCTGCCTGTTCCCTTCTGGTCCTGCAGGGCCTCCTTTAAGGAGCTGGTGAACATTGCTCCAGGATGGCTGGCACATCCCCAACCCCAAAGACCTTCCATGAACTTTCAGCTCCAGAAGGCATCATGCTTCCTTGTGGTTAAGATGATGTTTTTCAAGCTGTGAGCATAGTGGGTCCAGCACAGCTGCCACAGCAGGTAGAACATGAGGGCCCTGCATAACTTGGGCTATAGGATTTGTCTCAGAGGTGGCCGTATGTGTGTGGCTACATCTTTCATTGTAATTGTGGAGAGATTGATCAGGGTTCAATGGCATTGGCATGCACAGCTATGCTTCCACTCTTCTGTACTGAGGTCTTTCAGCTCTTCTTTGCCTGTTTGGAAAGTGCCTTTCTGTGGAACAAATAAAAGGTCACCCTTGCTTCATTGCTCATGATATGTTACTGCTAGGACAAAGGATTTTTTTATTTTTCTGGGTAAAAATAAAAAAGATATCCCGGTCATTAAATCTGTTTTCCATTTGATGTTCGTTTTCAAGGAATGCTGATTCTTGCTGCAGAGAGTTTGTTGGGCACCTCAGAGAGCTTGGCACTTGTCAGCGTTGTCCTTAATTGATGCATCCACAGTGCTGTGGTGTCTCTCAAGCATCTCCCAAATATATGAGATAAACAGATATAAAAAAGAAAGCTGAAGGCACAATCAAAGGTACAAAAATATGATTAAATAACTTCCTTGCAAGTCAACTTTCACCTGCTTTTTTCCTCTCCTATCTCAAGTGACAAGCTCCTCTATCACCTATCCAGGCCTCCAAGAAAAAAAGCAGGGCAAGACAAACATTACCTTCTGTGGTGGGAAAACAAATTGACCCCTCGTTGTACTGTAGGTGAATTTTTCCAGTTCTCTTTCATATAAAACAAAGAATACAAGTTATCCAGGTATTTGTACATCAGCATCTGAGTCTTGGAGCTCAAATGAGAGGAGACAAAGAGCAGATAATAGAAATAGTTTTACTGAAGTGCTGGGTGTTTCAGCAGAGAAAGGAGAAGAGAGGTAAAAGAACTCATAAACACACAGAAATAGGTGTGGTGCTTTCACATGTATTCAACAACTGCCTGGGATGGTTTCCTTGGAAGGCAAACATTGCCTGCCTGCCGGCTGAGCTCAGGAAGCAACCACTGGGGCCAACGATTTTGGGTGAAGGGAGCAGAGGCTAGGTGTGGACTGTAGGGAGAGTAGGAGAGGTAGTGGGATGGTGCCTGATTGGAGGATGCTGAGCAGCAGAGCCCTGAGGCTCTCAGTAAGCCGAGCATCTGGCTGGGCACCAGCCAGCAACGGCAGTTGCTGCTAGCTCTGCAGCTCTGCTGGCTGTTTTGCCGAGGCAATATGGGGGCTCCGCCAGGCTGCCTCTTTAGTCAATCTCCGAAATCTTAAAGCACACACAGACTTAGAAGCCCCCCCCCCCCCCCCCCCCCCCACCCCCCCC
>JAAGNO010005919.1:38865-72178 GCA_033439905.1 Ceryle rudis | reverse complement strand
GAAAAGAAAAGAAAAGAAAAGAAAAGAAAAGAAAAGAAAAGAAAAGAAAAGAAAAGAAAAGAAAAGAAAAAGAGAGAACGGGAAAGGAAATAAAATTAGAAAGATGTGAGGGGGATTTTGAAAGAAACTTCACTATATGTGCTGAAACTTACTCTGATATCTCTGAACTAAGCATTCAACTAGGAAATCGTAGCAGACTCAGAATCAATATTTCTGTGAATTCACAATTGTGTGACATATTCTTTCTGAGTAAGACAGATGAGATTTTTCTTGAGAGATAGCATTTGAAATTAGAGATCAGAAGTGATTATTTTTCTTGATTGAAAAAATACTATGAAGCTTATTACAACCAAATGGTATACCGGGATTAACTGATCCAAATAATCAAGAGGTAATCACATAGAAGATAAGTGGTATATAAAAACATAGTTTTAATTGTGGTCTGCTCTCCTTGAATTAGTTGATAATAAACAAAGTTTTGATACATTCATTTTGTGTACAATATTTCTAATTTTCTATCACTGATGGTGCATGGTACCTATTATCTAAATCTTCTCATTACTTCACAAAAACATAACAGATGAACAAAACATTTTATGCTGTTTAGTCTGTATAGGAAGATATTATTTAAAAATATACCTTAAAAAAAAAAAACCCACAACTAAAACATTTATCATGAGCTGCCATTGTGACTTCTGAATGTAAGGTTTTAGATAATTTTTTGAGTTCTGAAGGTACCCTGGTGTGCTCCACAGGTCAGGCTTCAGGCTCCACAGGTCAGGCTTCACAATGACACCATCACCCTGGGACAAGACAGAAGAACATTGTCAAAAGAGCAATTGAATCCATTTATATTCACCTCTAAAATGTCTACTACTACTAGGGTAGGACAGAACATGTCACTCTATCCAACAACATAATACAAGAGAGAAAATTTGAGGTGTCCTCAGGAGTTTTTCCCAGTGCTTTGTTCTGAGATGTGCTGACACTGTTCTACCATAAGAGCAGTGCGTATACCTGCTAGAGCCCTGGGGAGGGGACATGTCACCTTGCATTATGTGTTACCTTTGTGCTGTTGTGAACTGTGCATGAACTCTGATCTGATACAAATGATACTAAAATATTAACAGGATATTATATATATTGAAATCTTAATATATTGATACATACTCAAATATTGATTAATATATTAATATTATATATTATAATATACTGGCTTCAGTCTAAAGTTAGTGATGTTCTAAGTGAGCATTAACAGACAAGAAGATAAAGATACTGTCCCAGGAGTATTGAAAAAGGGGGAAAAAGCAGGAAGAAATTATCATCATAGGAAAAGAAAGACCTTACTCAGCTCTGTTGAAAGGACTTACGAGTTGCCAGACTCAAAACAACTACTGAAAACAGCCACGTAAACATCAAGGAGATAAAAGATTTTTAATCCTACTCAATCAATATCTTGCAATTACGAGGTTTAGTCTAACTAGCTAGGCTGTCTAGGTGTTGGTTATGATTTATTTTGTTTACATTTAGTTATTTTGATTTTCTCTCTCTTTTCCATTACTTGTGTCAAATAAACTCTGTTTTATTTAATCTAATTGTAATTGGTGCCTGTTTAATAAGGAACATCCATTGGCAGGAGGTTACTGAGAGAGGAGACCTGCTCTGGGACTGCAGGGGAGGCTGGCTGTAGACAGGGGGTGACAGCGGAAGGCATCTGGCTCTGCTTCCAGAGAGGTGCCAGGGATGGGCTGGGGAGTGAAAGGAAAACCCCAGAGATCAGGGAAGAAAACAGACCCAGAGTCACTGAGTTCTTTGTCCATAAACTGATGGGATGAAAAATTCAGACCTCAGATGAATTCAGTTCATTGCCAGGACTAGATTTGGCCACAGCTATAAGCAGATTCTGGAACAAAACACAAACAGAAGGAAAAATACCTTTGACATAGCATAAAAAAAAAAGAACCCAAATTTACTCAGTAGCTTTGAGTACTTTATCACACGTTAAATGTTGCAATGATTCACATACTGCTGCTACTTCTTAGGGCTGCTGCAAACTATTACTAAGATAAATCAGTGTGGCTGTTAGATGAAAAGAAAGCATAATCCTTGATTATAAGCATTAAGCCCTGCACTTTCATGGAACAAGCATTTTGAAAGTGTTTTGCCTAAACACTGATTTTTCAGTGTAATTCTTTTTCTTTCATTGTGCTTCTCTGTTCTGGAGTGGCTGTGTGATTGCCATGACTTCTGCAGTAGAACCTTGCAGAAGCTGGAGCCCTTTTTCCAGATTTTGGCTTCAGTGTGCATCAGTGAGCAAATGACGCCCTGACTGCATTAATTATGTTCACTGGGAAGCTCAACATGCTACCAATGTCTCTGTAATTATTCAGTATGCTGAGTGTTATCATAGCAGCCATGTGGATCCATTATCATTTTACTCCTCTAAATGCTGCTGATCTAACCATTAGCATAGCTGCAACTCATGCTCCCAAGGAATAAGAGAAATAATAGAGTTTAATTCCTTGTCTCTTTTTCAATTTTTCATGCTCCCTATCCATCGGCTGTTTCTCTCATAACCATTTACTAGCTTGTGTATGAGTCTCCATGCCTAAGTTAATTCTTATGGTGTATACATGACTTGTATAAAAAGTTAAAACCCCATATAAAAGAAAAAGACTGTCAAATTACCTTGCAAATATTATTTGTCTGCAAAAAGATCTCTTCCATTTGGGCATATTTGCGAAGTAATATTAATGTTTTGTGATTTGTAAAGATTGTACAGAGGCAAAGAAACAAACCCAAACAAAGGAGAAAGACTGGGTAAAACAGGGTTGGACAGAGGTATCTATCCTTAGCTTATCAGTCCTTCTTTTTGTTTACTCCATGTTCACAATGCCTGATTAGTCCCTGACTCACATTATATGGTCTCAGTTACTGACAGCCACGATTGTCATTTCTCAGTCAGGAGACAAATGAATAGCAAAAAATGAATAATATTTTGCATGTATGGCCATCCTTGTTAGCACTACTAGTAGGAGTACCAAAAAAAAAGTCAGACATGCCAGAAAAATTCCATCAGACATAAAGCCCTACCTGTCTAGATGTTTGGAAAAAGGAAATAACAATAGAACATAAACATTTAATTGATTGTTGTGCTCACAAACACTGCTTTGCAGTAGTCAAGCAATTCTACTTGGATCCATTTGCTTTACCTAGCATCACTGTGTAGCTATATTTTTAATGAGATGAGTTTTATGCCTGAATCATTTGTGTCAAACAATGTTTCAATTAATCTTGTTAGTTACTCTAAGAATTAATTTGAAATTATCTCATCCAGCAATTATTATGGAAACACCAAAGACAGAAATACAAAAACAGTCTATGCAGTTTTTCTATTTTTTTTATTATTATTATTTTATTTTGCCAGAAATCCCCTTTTTGTCGCTGTTCAGATACATCTACAAAAATAATCAGAACTAAGAATTGCTGAGGGTCAGCTTTTCCATTTGATTAAAGAATTTGCAGTGTAAGGGCCAAAATTTATGCTGGTGTAAACAGCTGCAAATCATTGAATTGTCTTTGGTGTTTACTGTTAAACTTATCCAAATTACCCATCTCCAGTAGGTAAAATATAAACATGTACAAAAAAAAATAAATCACTGTTATATAAAACTGCAAGTAGAATTGAAACTGAAATTCTGGCTTTAAACTGTGAGATATGGTGAGGCTATATATGGTGCATATACATACAGAAAAAGAGTATATATGTACTATAATGCATCTTCTAGCAGTGCATACATTTATACTCTGGTTTTATTGAATTGATCTTTTTTTCTCATAGTATTGAGGAAAAAAAATCTTCCCCAAAAATCCTTCCTAAAAATAGTAGTTATTGTAAAAAGGAAAACTATAGAGAATTAAGATAGCTAATTGCTGCTCTTAAAGGAAGTAAATTAAAGAAAAAAAAATATTAATGGCTAAGAACTATTTCTTATTTAACATTCTTTACATTTAAAAGAGAGAGTTGTTCTGGAATTAACACTTGTTTTAATGTAGCCTTGAATATCCTCACTGCAGAAGGCACTTTTCTTTTGCCTTTTTTTTTAAAAAAAAAAAATGCTGAAAAAGAAACCTCCATGTGACATTCATTCCTTTCATCTCTTCTACCTTTTTATCTTCTGGTCTGTCTTATTTTATACATACTTCTTTGATGAACCTCAACTTGAGCAATACATGATATAGATCTATTTCTGATAGCACTGTGAGGACAAAAGTCCCAGTTTTAATTAAAGTTCAACCAAGCCTCCTGCCTAGAATACATAATAGTTAAAACCATTGCTGGTTCTATTTTCTCTTTGGGAAGCATACTGAGTTTTAAGGACACTGGTCATTTCATGTTTACCCAAAATCTTCACAGCCTGTTATCCCACCAGGTAAATTATGTTTGGTTAAACTGGAGCTGAAAATTCTAGACTTGAGTTGATATCTCCTTGCAGATATGCTTTAACAAAAGGAAGAGATAAGTTCAGCATAGATGGGACTCTGTCTTTTCTTTAGTTATGTGCTCCTGCTGACTGCGCCGTGGGGGAGGCAGATGGCAGGCTCCATGCAACTTCTAGCTCATGGGTCTCATCCGAATCAACACCACTTCCTGTGGAAATTGGGAATGCCACACAGATATCTCAAGGGTATAAATGAACAGAAAATTATTGATTGGGGTGAACCCACCATCAAAGAACTGAAGACTTGGACTGATCCAGTGAGATGTCACTGGATCCATGGATGATGATAACCTTTCCTCTTTATCTTTCTCTCTCTCTCTCTCTTACTCACTCTCTCACTCCCCCTATCTTTTCCTCTTTTCTAATAACTCTTCTTCCTTTTTCTCAAAATTTAGTTGTGCCAAAAAATAATCACCTACGAAAATAACACCTTACCACACCGTTTGTTGTTTGTTTCATTACAGACAACTAATAAATTGTTTTGTTATTGTTCCTCAGAGTCATTGTCATGACTCTGCTGCCCCAGCGGCCCTGCCATGCAGGGACAACCTCTTTGGGGGATCACAAAGATTCACCTCCCTTGTTATCCACTGAGCAGAATGAGACATGGTCTAACAGGAATTTCTGTATTCAGCTCCTTAATTCTTGGATAGATAATGTACTATGTATCTTGGATAGACAGAGATAAGTCAAGGGTAGTCAGGCAAAAAATGCAGAAAACAATGCATTTTCCTAAATGCTGTCTTTAAGCTGTATTAAAATAAAATCAATAAATATCTTAAAATATATTTCTGAGTGAAGCTTATATGACACATTTGCCTCAGGCTGTATGGGACAGAGGCTAAATTGCCTTCTTTCTCATTTAAGTGATTCAAAAGTAAGAGCAGGAACAATTATTCAGTACAAAAGTAGTAGAAGTGATTTTAATATGCTTCAGCACACCTCATGCCCAATTTCTATAGAAGTGCAAGTGGTCTTGAACTGATGAGAAAGAACATGACTGCTACATTAATCATTTGGAGACATACACTAATTTATAAATGCTTCTCTCCCCTTCAGCTTTCTGACGAGTTTGAGTTTTTCAAATAGAATGGAAAGGGGAACTAAGAGTAACAAGCAGCTGCAGGGAATGTTTTTATTAAATGAATTTTAAAAGAAAGATTTCCACACCCACAGCTTTTCTTTTACATTCCCTCTGTCTATTTTTCTTACATTTTTAAAGGTGTATTTTAAAAGATATTTATCATCCTGGTAGTTAAGCTCCTTTCCTTTCAACGCCCTTCTGTCTGTCACTAAAAATTTACAGTCCTAATGGTACTTTCTACATATGGATCATTGAGATTATTCAGTTTCTTTCTTGCCTTGATGTCAGCTCAGAAATGAGGAAGTAAGATTAAAATCTGCTTTTCCTTTCACCATTCTATTACCTTTTTCATCCAGGTAAATGTGAAATTAAAAAGGTACATGTTCATTACATCAGTTCTGTGGGTTGACACAGTGAAGCAGATACTTTTTGTGCATTTATACATTCCTTTAACTGCCACGAATACAAGGGAATTGTTGAAGGGTTTTAGACCAGAATTGCCTAAGTCTATTCTTGATCGACCTGGCGAGTGGACTCCTGATCTACAGGCCTGGTTCCCCTTCTTCTCGGCATGAATCCACATTACAGTGTTTCAGTTGTGTGAGATTGCCTTCCTGCCCACATTGCATTCACTCTATAGAGCTTTGCTACTTTTAACTGAATTTTTCATGATTCATAAGGGTCTTTGTAAGATCATAATTTTTAATTTTATCTTAATCCTAAGTGGTAAAAAAAAAATCAATGTCATTTGTGTGATGACTTCATACCCCAACTCACAGGGGAACATACTTGAGGTTGTAAGACTATGAAAATCTTACAGAATTGAGAAAAACAAGTCCCTCTTCTGAGGCATTGCCCCAGGACCATTGCAGCAGGGGATGTCCACCTCCCAGCTGTGCCTTCCTGTCTCCTACACCCATGCTGGTTCTTCCCTTTGGCTGCAGCAACAGTGACCAAGACATTTTGCCTCTCACTTCATTTCAGGATGACAATGCTGCTCTGCTTTCAGCCAACAACTGAAAGCTAAGAAAAAGCCTGAAAAATTAAGAAGGTTATTCTTGTACTTCCTTCTGTGCAAAAATGTAGAGACATGGAAGTAATGAAAAAGCAAATGTGAAAGAAAGCTGTGGAAGAGGTAGAAAGAGGGGGAGCCATAGGTTAAGAAAGACAGAAATTTGGAAGCTTTGAGGAAGACAAAGGCATTGAGAAAAAATAGCTATAGAAAGATGGGAAAAGAAATGTAAAGCTTTCAGTTCTCTTAACATGAAAATAAACTTTTTTCACAAAATTTCTCATCTGTCTAAGGAAATCCGAAGCCTCACTGAAGATCTTAGAGTCGTCCAAACACAGGTGAGTTCAATCTCCTGGGATTATCAGTCAGGAATCCTCAGCAACAGCTGTAGAGTTGGAATGGTGAAAGTAAGATTTAATGAAGTTCTCAATCAAAAGCCTTGACTCTAAATAAATTTTATTGACCACAGAAGAATAGTTTTTGGTTTTATATTTCTAGTGCTGATATTATTATCTGGAATTAATCTGGGACAGTTTTGTGGTGTTTCCCTACTTTTTCTAGTACTCTTTCAAGGCTATAATGTCTGCATAAAAATAGAAATACTCTTTTGGGAGCACATCGAAAACTCTTCTCTGGAGGCTTTGTCACAGACAAATGTGCTTTCAATCGTATTCTTCCTGTTCATAAATGGTGATGCTTAGATTTTTTTTTTCTGCAGTATTTGCCAAAAAACCCGCAAACCCATATGTATTCAGTTTTGTCCTTCACCCCTCTGCCAAGTAATTTTATCCAGGTTTTGGTTTCCTAGATCCTCTCTCTCTCAAAAAAAAAAAGAGAAAAAAGAATTTAATTAAATTGAACTGAATGGTTCAAACTAAACTGAAACCAAACAAAAGAAAAAGAATAGGGTTTCTAGTTCACCTCCAGGAACAACAAAGAGACAAAACAAAATTAAAAAAAAAAAAAAAAAACAACAAAAAACCAACAGCAAACCCCTAAAAAATAAATCATTTTCCCAGGTCTACCTTTAAATCCTTTAAATTTCATCTCAGAATTACTACCACATTATGTCTGCACTCTGAACAAAACTATGCTGTGCTCTGGTTCTGAATGTTACCATATGGATTCAGCAACTGCTTTGGTTACTGAGCACAGTGTACTGCAAATTCCACACTGGAATGGTGGCATGATTTCCCACCTAGGAATGTCATTCAGTGATTTCAAAACCTTGCTAGGTACAATATCATTAACAGGAGGAATGGCATGAATCAACGTCATTAAAATAAACCTTGTGAGCAGAGCTTCAGAGGGGCTTGTTTCTCAGAAGCTGAATTTCCAGCAAAACACACACTGCGTCCCTGATATACATCAAGTAATGTAAGGATAAAAATAATTTAAAAATGTTTGTATGTCTTAAGTTTAGTACAAGCATATTAAAAATACATTGAATAGAGCTATTAATTATAAAAAGCCAGTGATACATGACATCAGATTTTCTCGTCTCCATTAATTTTTATGGAAAATGTTAGCAATTTTTCTATTGCATAGTGTTTTTATTAGGGAGTCAGAGAGGCATGATTGGCTTATTACTGCAGGAAAAGCCAGCATTTGTCTCTGTGATTGCAGTAACACTGAGAGATGTCAAAGATGTATGAACATAATACTACTGATTACTAATGTCCAGCTCAAGCATTAATTGTATGACTGCAATTTCTTTCTTCTGGTAGTTCTTGAAATTACAAGTGTGAAAACCACCAAGTACATGAAATAAGAAAGAACAATAGCTCTGAAAAACAGTTTGTTGATTTAGCTGTCCTTTGGCTGCAGATACTGTAAATGGAAAAATCTGTAGTGTAAGTCCTGTATGAGTCTCAGCTACAGGAAGAAGAAAATTACCAAAGCCCTTTTTTGGTAAGGGGGCTTTCTGAGGTGATCTTTGTAGCACCTAAGGCTCTGGCAGAGCAACGCCAGCATTCATTTTTGCCAATACTGTTTCTGATATTGGTTATAGAGCACACTGGCCATGCTCAAGCATTTGTAATATTTGGTACATTTCAAATGTTTGGTACATTTCACTTTAAGCATTTCATATTTCTTCAGTCATTGATGTGATGAGCATGCTACAGCATAATCTGACTCATTTTTTTCTCATTATTTTTTCTTTACTTTAGTGTTTATGTAGCACCTCAGACACAGTAATGATGAAATCCAGCAAGCCTCCATGCAGATCCATGACACAGCAGGACTACATTTCAGCTAGGAATGGATACAGGTGGTATCACCCTGAAAGGAAAGATTGGTTTCATTTTCACTCTTCTCCTTTAAATCCACACTCACCTGCATACTGGGATGATGGAGTGAGGGTTCCCAGGACAAATACAGCTTCACAGGTGATCACAGCAACATATTTCTGACTGCAGTCCCAGGACCAGATGTATGTGTGTTTGAAATCATGCACCACAGTCATTATATGACTTGCTTTTATCAAGAAATGCTGGCACACTTCTATAACTTGACTCAGTAATTTCTTTTCAAAATGCTCTACCTTCCTGTAGTGCTTGAATTCCCCCTGCAGACAGGATGATCTTTTATGTGGCTTGGTTGTTTACTTGTTTTTCACTGTCAAGCCCATTTTAAAATGGCCCTTATTAGTTTTGCATTTGTTGTGAAGTTGGGATTCCTTTCTAACTCACTTTATGGTGCTATCATTTTGCAGGTATATTTTCTCCTATTCATGTAGTCGCTGTTTCCTTTGTTTCCTAGTACTTAATATTCTATGTGCAGATATTATCAGTGGTGCAATCTGTGCCAGTCAAGCACCACAGTCAGGACATAGATAGATGTCAGTCATTTACATGGAATATCTATCTATATAAAATGACAACTGATGAAGAATGCAAATGAAGTGGATGATATCCAAAGAAGTGAAGACAAACTTGAGTCAAGACTATCAGTGTTTTGAAATTATTTCAGTGATGAAAGATGAGCTGTGAAATAGAAAAAAACCCATGCATACACATGTGTGTGTGTATGTTTCAATTTATGCTTATTTTATATATATACATGATATTTAAGAGAGAGAGAGCAATATTCCTGAATTACAATAAAATGTTTATGTCATTGCACAGAATAAATATAACAAAAATACCTCCTAAGTCTGGATGGTTTAGACTTTACTGCTGAAATTCTGGTAGGCTTAAACCCAGCAATATTAACACAGGTAATGGATTTCATGTTGTGCTCTGGGACACCAGGACAAGCTACCTATAGCTATGACTGGCTGAAAGGAAGATAAAGTTTTATTTTCTAAATAGGAATCTTTGCCTTCATTGAAGTAGGATATCCAGCTTCAGTTGAAAAGAAAGTGACAAAATCTGCCAGATATGGGTAAAGGTGATTTCAATGGGAATTGCTCAGATTTGAGGGAGAAAGGATTAGAATTTGACCACAATTTACAAATCACTTGGAAGGAGGAAAGTATTTGACAGGAATCTTTTGGAGAAAGGAAAATTTTACGAGTACAAGAACAAAGCTGTCAATGTAAGGGGAGATAATTTAATCACACATGCAGTTGCTCGATAACAAAGTAAAGATCTTTAAAGCAGTAAGCAATACTAGACAAGATTTGGAATGTCTCCTACAACTTTAAATATTTGGATTATATTTGATATATATTTTATATATATATGGGTTGCTTTAGGACAATCCAGAAAATAATCTATTTCACTAGATACAGGGTGTCTCTGTGTTCTTGGCTTCTTCTAAGACTCCTTCCTTTCTGGTGAAAGCACTATAAGCAGAACTTGAGGGACTTGGTTATTGGGTAGTTTTCAGCTCATCTACAAGAGCCCTGGGCTGGGAGAAAAGCAGAAAGCTAGGGGCAGATCTGTGGCCAGATCAATCAGGCAGAAGCTTAGGTAAACCAGTTCCAGGAAATCAATCTTTTAGGCCCTATCACTATTTCATGTTGTTTGAAGCAGAGCTGTCTTATCCCAAAGCCTTAATTGTAGTGACAAGTGCAAATAGCAGAAGATGAATCAATACAAACCCTACTCTGTATTCTGTGCAAAAGTGTCTTTTATTAGTTTGGGCAGTATGGAAGGAAGCAGTCTTCAGCCTGTAAGTAATTATTGTGACAGTTCTTGTTTAATATTTTCATTTCTCAACTTTTTATTCAAACCCATTTTATAGCCTTATAAAGTTTGATAAAACTGTATCCAGGGCTTTATCTAAATATTGATCAGCATGTTTATAGGGAAATTACTATGCTTTCTGCTTGGACAGCAAGAAGTAATAAATTAAGCATTTAAAAAAAAAGTTTACATGATGAGAGTCCCTTTTTATTTTATAATCTATAATCCATTTATTTTCTACAATTAATTTGCCTAAATGGGCCCACTATTTTTATAATTTATCTACAGTTCTACCAGACCTGATTCAAATTATTTATATATTTTAGTGGATAAGCCAAGTAACAGTAGCAATTACTAAGCTTTAGTCTGATTGAAAACAGAGATGAGGAGAGCTCTGCCTGGTTAAGTGAAATTCAAGCCTGATATAATTCAGAAAATGGACTGGACATTTTTAGCCTCGCTAACTAATGTCAGGACTGACTCCATTTTTGTCAAAGCCTTATTCCTTTTAGTCTCATCCCACAGCTTTGTGCTAAGTTCTAGCTGATGTCTAAAGTTCATTGAGAAAGCATCACTCGTCCACAAAAAAAAAAAAAAAAAAAATACTGTTGACCTGGACGTGTTTTATTTCTTCCTTCACAGTAAAGGATGAGTGAAAAGGTATTCAGAGTCACTGAAATACAGTATTACACTAGTGTTTTTCTCCAAGTACATGTGGCTTAAATATACATTGTTTTATTTTGCTGCAATTTGCCTGTAACTGAACAAGCTTCTTTAAAGATTATAAGGGATGTGTTTGACTCTTCATTTAAACCAAATAAATTTCACAAATATTTTCTTCACTTGAAGCACTGTTTTTCAACCTTGGCTTTATTATCAGCTCCAAAAAAGCAATGTGGGAATTACCCATCTGCAATATCACTGCTGTACATCAAAGTCCCCAGAGACAGAATTCAATGTGTAAGCTGGAGTAACCATTTTCTCATTACCTTTGTTGATCCTTTAATTCTGAACTTTCAGTGTAAATAAATGCTACTAGTAAGGTCACTGCTTTGTTAAATAGTTCAGTGATGCGATCTAAGCTTTCACACAATCCAGGGCTAACTGCATGAAGAGTATGGTAAGACATCCTCTGCAAATAAATTGAACTTTTAAAATATCTGTGGTATTGACTATTTAAAGCAATAAACTAGCACTATCTATAAGCAACATAATCTATGGACAAAAAGATACCTTCTGAAAGACTTCTACTCCAAGTTTGTTCAAACATAAAGATAAAAAAAGTCAGTTTAGGGAGGCTGGTGCAAAGTATTATACTAACCTTGCTATAAAACATTTAAATTTAGGATTTCACTACTCTTCTAGGTATTTTCTTTCACATATAAAAATCATATCAATTGGCTCATTTGCACTTTACAAAGCTTCCTCTGCTCTACTAATACATGCTGTAAATAATTTAGGGCAACACTGAATATATAGACTTGTGTGTTTTCCCCTTGGAAACTAATAAGCTATTTTTCTTACCTTACTCTCTCCTTATTGCAGATATGTTGGTTATATTATGCAGCCAATATTCCATCTGAAATCAAAAAGAAAGCAAACCCAGCAATTTTAAATATGTAAGCAAAACTGAAGATAGACATATCATTTGTCTTTCCACTCACAGATTGAACAAGCCATTTAGGTGAATCCAGCGTCTTTGAAATCCTCACAGCATTGTTACACAATTTTTGCACTCATAAAGCTAAAAGGGATCAGACAAGATTTTCTAGACTGATCTACATATCAGTACCTGTTGTACTCCAGTGAAGTTTGGCAATGCACCACCTGCGCCAGGTACTGCAGACAGTTCTGTGCAACATTCCTTTCCTGATACCCAGATAACAGCAGTTCTTCCTCTCTTCACCACTTTGTTCCACTGGTTAACCACCCTGACTGTTAAACATGATTAACTTATTCCTAATATGAATTTGGTTTTTAGCTGCTAGCCATCATTTCTTGGTTATGTTTTTCTCTACTAAAAAGCTCCCTGTATATTCTTTCCCTGAAGAAACCTTATTACAGTAGTTATGTTGTCTCTCAGACATTTTCTGTTAACTAACCATTGTGAGTTCTCTAAGACATCCTCTCTAAATTATGAACCATTCTTCTGGCACTCTCCTTTATATGTTAAATATTTCAGCAAACTCATAGAAATATTTTTCTGTCTGGATTTAACTCTGTAAATGAAGCAGCGGATGTAAACCAAAAGATGATTCTCAGTCCCACCAACCTTGAGTCCTAACACAAGCCAAGAGAGGGATGTAGAGGCAGAGGGGAAATGCAAGGAGCCTGTGGGATACCCAAGACAGCATGACAAGCAGTTATCTCAACACACCCAGAGATTCACTGTTGACAAGTCTTGAAAGCATCATGGCAAACGAGAGCTTTAATGACAGTTTTGAAGGAGGATAGTGATGTAGCTTCACAGATGTTTACGGGAAGCTTCACCCAAGCATAAGTAATTAGCACTGATAATATTTACTATATTCCATGGGCATGGAGGTTTTAGAGGGTGTCTGAACGAGCTAGCTTGGGTACCCTAGGCAGCAGACAATAGTGTGACAGTGTATTGCTGCAAATGTACCCAGCTTCTCCACACAGTTCATTAGCCCAGCTGCAGTACCACATTACACTGGTGCCAGTAACTGACAGTGTCATTCAGGGGTAGCAGAGCCATCTCTGCGTGGCAGTGCGCTGGTGTTGTGTGGATGCTCCCTGAAATGCCTGTAGAAGTTATGGGTAATGAAGTACAATAGGACTGTTTTATTTCCGTGCCTCTGCATCTGGAAATTTCTTGATAATACATTGCCTTTTCTGGGTCATATTTAAGAATGGGAAATAGCATATTGATTTTGTCATGCCAGTGAAGAAATGTGAACCTGTCAATGTCTACGGTCACTCCATCCAGCAGGCTGATCCTCCATCTCTCTGCCAATTGCAATGTGCTGGAAAAATAGTTTTATTGAAGAGACAGAAAAAAAAAATTGTGGACAATTAATCAACATTCAGTCTGGCTGTAACAATTCAACGGTGTGTAATAAAATTGCTTTTACTTTTTTACTCAGAAATGTTCCCTTCTAGTCTGAAACAAAACCATTTTGTCAGCAAGCTCTGGGCAGCTACATAGCCACAATCAGTTCAAAGCCATATCAAAATCTTAAACAAATATGATTTTAAACTATCTTGTGGGAATTTATTTTCTAATGAAATGTATTACATTTTCTATTGGTCTTGTCCAGTCTTTATGTCCAAATGTAATTGCTCACCACTCACTCTGTCTGCTGAATGTGAACTATATAAAAATTCAGCCACCAAACAGCACAGACGTTCAGAACATTTCACATAAAGGCCTGGCTCCCTTGTTGAAGCTTGAGTCTTCTCTGATTTCTACATAAAAATATGATATTCCAAAAATGACTGCTGTCCTTGATGTGTCTGAATAGCTTTTTTAAGCTGCTGAGCTATTTCTGCAGACAAGACAAAATCTTAGATTTTATTCCTTAGGGGGTTAGTCTTTGAATTCACATTATTTTCAAACCTGAACTCAGAGCCTCCAGAGAGCTCCTTAGTCTTGTTACTTCAAGGATAAAGGACTGGGCCCAAGCCCACAGTATAGAATGATTGGAAGGAGCCTTTAAGATCATAAAATCCAATTGTTCAAGTACCTTCAAGTAAGAAGAGAACAGGTAGAGGGAAGACCTTTACAATGGCTGGTGTACTGCTCTTATGCCATAGAGGGGAAAAGGAGAAGCACAAGCAAAATGTTACAATATTACAAACAGCCCAACTCCTCCTCCAGTAGCAGTATCTACTATATGCATGATTTCCAGTGGTCCAACAGAAATGGCCAAGAACCAGGCTGTGGCTGTAGTGCCACCCTTACAAGGCTGCCTGCCCTGAGCAGCAACCTGTTTTGCCTATACCTTATCCAGCTCTGCCTACATTTGTATGACATGAAAATACTGTCTTTTGTCCACATTACTGAATCTTTTATCAAAGCCAAATCTGAATTTGGGGAGATAAAAGGAAATACCAGAAGTCCTTAATGTGAAAGATTCACTTTAGAGCCTTAAAGTGGATTTCTGACTTATTGGAAATGGAGGGCTGAACTGTCAGTAGTGATTTTCCAAGGTGCAGTGTAGATCTTCTTCCCATATACAGTAGAATATTTTTCTAGCTTGAAACCCAATGGCCTTTTGCTCGGAGAGAGCATCTTTACCTTTTGGTCTGTAACTGGATATTTTTGGCTCCTGAACCCCACCAGCCTACACAGGTCCTGTGAGATGGTGTATTAGAATCAAAAAGAGGCAGCAAAAGGCAGTCATGCAGATTTTAAGGACAAGACACTAGCACGGACTAGTGAAATATTTCTGTCTTATTAAAAACAGCTTTAAATTCACACCGAGCATGAGAAGAAAGAAGAGAACTTACCCATCTTAACTTTTCTATCTGTGAAGGTTAGGTGCTTACTTTTTGACTGTACCCTCTCTCTGACTCAGAAATAACCACTGGAACCACATCATTCTGTCCTTGTTTTCTAAGATGCAAAGGCTGATCAGAGATAAGGTAAGTATTCTAACTGGGCAATGTATGGTCTTCATTTTTAAAATAATTAAAGCAAGAATGCTACTCATTAATAAGAATGACAGAATAGTAGTCTGTCTCTCTGCATGACTGTGACACTTATCCCATCGTAGTTTGACTTCTATGAGAAAATAAACAGCTATCCTTAACAATATATTTGGTCATAAGCTGCTTCTAACTTATGCCTTGTCCCTGAGAAGAATTTTCTTGGCTTGTATTGCCTAATTACAGTTCAAAATTTTGTCTTTTATTTAGCATATTATTATCTCTTTAGATCAAGACCTACTATCATCTATTTAAATCAAGGTTCATTGTTCCATATCTGCTGATATAATGAAATAGTAGAGGAAAAGCTCTGAACTTCCTTCAGCTAACAAAGAGACTTGAAGGATGAACTTAGTGTATGGCTTTGACCAGACCATCTAACCTCAGGCCCACTGTCAGAGGACTTTATTTTCAGTGCAATTACTTCTGATTAAGGAGAAAAAACTTGTCTACTGATCCATTTAATATCTTCCAGATCCCTATCCTCTGTCCCTTAATCCATCATTTTCTGAAGTGAGAACACTGCTCACCATCTGATCCACTACACATAGTACCTACTGATGGAAACTTCCGACAAATCAGACTGAAAAACATGGGCATTAATGAAAAGAAAATATATAGAAAAGTCTGAAATTGAGAGCTGACCTAGGGAATTGCAGCTCCCTAGTTTTAACTAGCTCAGAGGTTTGTTTTCTCTTACTTACTTCTTGAAAACATTTTACATTGGCTGTACTTTGTTTTCCAGCTGTCAGAGTTAGAAACAAATCTGGTTTATCCCTGGTGGTTTTGTACCTTTATTTGAAACAATTTCATATTAGACATTTTAAGTCTAGAACACGTGTTTTGGTTTTTTTTCAACATTCAAACTGAATTTAGAAAGCTGAATGAAAACATTTGCAATGCATTTTGTCCATGCAAAGTTAACTGACTGCAAACATATAAACTGTAATAAGTTAAAAAAAATCTTTCTCTAAATCAAATTCACTTTCCTCAAAAATGTATTTGAAAATGAAAGCAAAAAGCCTTTACTTTGGCATTTAAAATTGTTCTGTTGTTTTCAATCAACTGTGACTTTCCCTGAAGGAAAAGTCCCAGTTTGCACTGCACGTAAATACTTTAAGCTTCAGAACCTCTGGTATTAGCATGCATTGTAGAGTCTAGTAGGTAGCAGTGGTTCCTTTTGGAGATGATCTTGCAAGAATTTTGTTTCTTTTTGCCACATGGAGTAAAGTCAGTCTTTTTCCTCTCTACTTTCTTCAAGAAAAAAAAAATATCCTTGAAAACCTCAATAAGGGGGATGCCAGCAGCAAGAGGGAAGAAGGCAGAACAGAGTGTGAAAACCATGTACAAAAGCAAAACATTGGAGAAGCCTTATTCCTTACTATCCTGAGCAAGAAATTAAGTTGAGGCATTAAGACTGCTTTTCCTATGGTCAGTACCTTAGCTTTCATAGACAGATTAGTTGGGGTGCAAACTAGACAAGCTAGAGGAAATGCAAGAAACCATGGAGAAGAAATTGTCTACAACAGTAGAAAATTCCCAATTCCCCGCAGAGGATAACTAGTTAGTTACGGTGATGATGACAGGACTGCAGAGTTTGTGTACTGACATCTCTTCTCAAAACAAATACTAATATTGTTATTACTGCCTCTCTTAATGAAGTTTGTAACATTGCAAAATTATTTCTTGGGTGTCTTTTTTTTTTTTTTTTTTTCCCCAGGAGGCTATAATTTTACCAGATGTAATCAAGAATTCAAATTTCACAAACTGATGTTCACAAAATCAAAGTCATAATATGCTCTCCGATACGGGGCTATATGTGGGAGAAAATTATTCTATTTAATTTGAAGATGGATAAAATCTATTCATTTGTCTGGTTCTTCCATATAACACTGAAAATTGTTGCCTACAGAAAGGTTTCTGCTTCCTCAGATAAATTTAATTTTAGATGCACTATATGCTCACTGGGGAAAGATTACACAGCCTAATAGAGCTCGGTCTATTCAGTTCTCATATTCTCCTTTCTGTATTGCCAAGTCAATATGTGTATATTTAGTTGTTTCTTTATATGGACTCCCTTGTTACTTTAGTAATCTTTCCACTTGTATTTCAACACTTTTTGAACAGAAATTATTGAGATTAAAACAGTCTGCAAAGGTAAAGTTCAACTTAAGTTTTCAAAGGCCATTTTTATCCTTCTTGACTCATATAATTTTCTAGTTTGTTTTTTTTAAACATCCATCTTATCTAATTGCATATAATATCACTCCAGATTGTGTATAGGCTTCTGTAGCTAAAAATTACAATATAATTACATACACGTAAATGCTTAGTTATTTACCAATTATAGCATAATTGTGACTGTTTCTTGAAAAACTAACATATGGAAGAGTGTTTTGCTACTGTGAATCTGGCTATATGTGAATAATCCTTTAGAAGTTTTGAATTCAAAAAGATGATAACTGTTTAACCAGTTAAGAGGCTGCAAAATTTCACTTCCTTATATTTTTTCCTTTGCATTTATACCTTTGTCTGCTAATACTGCTATATATGTCAAATATGTCTTACATCATCAACATATCTTGATAGTAGCCTGTAAAGTATGTCTGTAGAGAAAGGTAAATATGATTTTTGCAGTCTTCTGAACTGAATTCCATATTTCTTTCTTATCATGATGTTGAGGCCAAGATAATGGGGTTGATTTTGTCAGTGTTCTCCTCAGCATCACAAGACAAAAGTCTGAAAATTCTCAGACAAGGAGGGAGTTGAAAGAGAGGGAGCTCTCTCTGGAGCTGGGTGGCTTTTCCCAGTAAGATTAACAGAGTAAGATTAAAGGGAGGCAGCTGTAACACCACCTGCAGATATGACATTAAAAGAAAGCAGTGAGTCTCTGTTATCAGCTCCTACCAATTAATTGTAACTGCATTTACTGAATTTGAATAGTAAACAGAGTAGATAATTTTAAAAGATTGTGAGAAAACTGTAAAAAATAACCCAAGTTATTAAATCAGAACTAGATGATTGAGAAATCAAGTTGGTTTTGGGACATTTAATATTTAACCGAGATTCATTAAGTAGAAATATTATGTTTGACACTCATCAGAGTATGATCTCTCAGAGACTTCAGTCACTGTCTATAATTACAGCTTGGTACAGGAAGTGAAGGTTGAAAATGAAGAGTGATGAGAAACAGTGGTAGCCTACAGAGGGTGGACACAAGGATAGTTAGCCTAGGATGAATATAGAGAAATTTTCCAAGCAGACAGAGATCAGGTTAGGAAAACTAAAGCTCAGATAGAAGTAAATCTGGCCAGGAATGTCAAGGAAAACAAGAAAACTTCTATAGGTATGTCGGTGTTTAAGGGAGATTAGGGAAAATGTGGTCTCTCTCCAGAAGGAAACAGGAGACCTATTTACCCAGGACATGGAGAAGGCTGAGATACTCAACAACTTTTTTTGCCTCAGTCTTCACTGGCAAATGTTCCAGTGAAGAAACATAACCCCAATTTTTAAAAGAGGAAGAAAGACCTGGGGAACTAGTGACCAGTCAGTCTCACCCCTGGGCCCAGCAAGATCATGGAACGATCCTCCTGGAAATTATGCTAAGGCACATGGAAAATAAGGAGGTGACTGGTGACAACCAATGTGGCTTCATTAAGGGCAAATCACAGGGTTACAACATTGTTGGATAAGGGAAGAGCAACTGACATCATCTACCTGGACTTGTGCAAAGCATTTGACACTGTCCCTTTATCTCAAAACTGGAGAGATGTATATTTGACAAATGGACCACTCAGTGAATAAGGAATTGTCTGGATGATCTCACTGAAAATGTTGCGGTCAACATCTTGATGTCCAAGTGGAAAGCAGGGACAAGTGCCATTCTTCAGGGGTTGATATGGGACCAGTGTTGTTTAACATCTTTGCTAGTGACATGGACAGTGGAATTGTGTGTACCCTCAGTAAGTCTGCTGATGACACCAGGCTGTGTGATGTGGTCAACATGCTGGAGGGAAAGGATACCATCCAGAGGGACCTTGACAGGCTTGGGAGGTGGGCCTATACAAACCTCATGAGGTTCAGCAAGGCCAAGTGCAAGGTCCTGCACATGGGTTCGGGCAATCCCAAGAATGAATACATGTTGGGTGATAAGTGAATTGAGATCAGCCCTGCAGAGAAGGACTTCGGGTGTTTGTTGACAAGAAGTTCAACATGACTTGGTAATGTGTGCTTGCAGTCCAGAAAGCCAATTGTATCCTGGGCTACATCAAGAGGACTGTAGCCAGCAGGTCAAGGGAGGTTATTCTGCCTCTCTATTCCACTCTTGGGAGACCCTGCTTGGAGCACTGTGTTCAGCATTAGGGTTCTCAGCATAAGAAGGACATGGATCTGTTGGAGAGAGTCCAGAGGAGAGCCATGAAAGTGATTAGAAGGTTGAAACACCTTTCCTGTGGTGAACAGGCTGAGGGAGTTGGTGTTGTTCAGCCTGGAGAGAAGGCGGCTCTTGGGAGGCCTTATAGTACTTAAAGGGGGCCTGCAAGAAAGCTGGAGAGGGACTTTTTCAAGGGCATATAGTGACAGGATGAGGGTTAAGAGCTTTAAAGTGAAAGAGAATAGATTTAGATGCAAGGAAGAAGTTCTTCACTGTGAAGGTTGTAAGGTACTGGAACAGGTTGCCCAGAGAGATTGTGGATGCCCCAACTGTGGAAGTGTTCAAGGCCAGGTTGGATGGGACTTTGAGCAAACTGGTCCAGGGGAAGGTTTCCCCGCCCATGGCATGGGGGTTGGAACCAGATAATCTTTAAGGTCCCTTCCAAGACAAACCATTCTATGATTCTATGATTCTATGAATAGAAAGAGGAATAATTGGACAACGTGAAGTGTGAATTATAAAATCTAAAGAGGCTGAAACTCTTCAGGAGTATAGGAGAGGACTGAAAAGGTTCAAGTAAGATAATTGTATCTTTGTGAAGCCAAGGGGAAACCCTGAAAAGAAAAATGGAATAAAGCGAGTTTTCTTATTTCAGTATTGCAGTGTATGAGATTAATTTAAGAATCAACACTTAAATGAGAAAGAGCAAGGTAGTTAATACACTGTGTTATAGAAATTTAACAAGCATTGTAATCCAGGAAGTGGATTCATGTAGTATGTATTTGATAGCATTGAGACAAATCAACTGTTCTGAAAGCTTTGACAAATCTTTAACCTGAGATTAGACTGTAACATGTACCAGAAACCAATCAAAACCTGTAAGAAATGCAAAACTAAGAAAATAAAGAGCATCAGATTTTATTATTATTCAGAAAAATAATATGATGATGACAGGCTGCATAACAAAAAGATTAGGCTGTAATGTCAGAGTGGAAAAATTTTCTCACAGGTATGTCTCAGAACATAGAAATGACCAGAACAAATAAAAAAAATGAAAAGGTGACAATACAAAACCTTACCAGAATAAGAGAGCAAGAACCATAATTGAAGTACAGACCATAGAGGTGCTCATCCTTTCAGCAGAACCACTATATTCAAGGGAAGATAAAATTTGTTATAAAAAGACTGAAATGATCTAAAAATATATATAATAACAATAATAAAGAAAAAAGAATAAGAATTTGTGAGAATAGTGCATGTTTCAACAACATCCTTTGGTTATGCTGAAAAGTAGAGAAGTCCTCATTCTATGTACATCCATTGCTCATAATGAAGTTAATGTGATATCTGAAAAAAAAAAAAAAAGTTAAAGCATACTTTTATTTACATGTGTGGATAGGAAATGTTAAGGTTAGTCACCTGGTCTGTCACCCCAGGATAAATACCTTTGACTTTCTCCATACTTAAAGCCAGCTAGTGTTTTTTTTTACATGGGTTTCTCTTACCTTCCGATATCCCACCTTAAATGTGTTACAAGGACGTATCATTCTTAACACTTTTGTGTTTCTTGGTCTTCCTCATATACACCTAAATTATTGAAGATGGGCAGATGTAGTTCAGAGGTTCTGGATGACATTCACCCAAAACATATATTTATGTTTGGTTTATTTTCCCAACACATAACATAACCATCTAATAATGAATAAGAGCTGAGAAGATGTAGTTCAGATCTCACTTAAGTGATTTGTGCTTTCAGATAGGCTTCAATACATCACACAAAGGAAAAAAATATATTCTTAGTAAGTCAAGAAGTTATATAAATAAAAGGCTGACATTATACTGACACTTTGAAAAAATAATATTCACATCAGAGTGAGACACAAAAATGTTATAAATATTGCATCTAAGAACATGGAAACTTTATAAATGGTCCACAGTTCACATAGAAGTTTTTCTATATGCTGGAAGATACATATTGATTTTGGATTATGATTCCCACTTAGCAGAAGGATAAAGAATAAAAATCACAACCATTACAAATTTGATTTCATGTCCAAATCAATATTTGCGAGATATGAGACATGAGCCACAGTAATGATATATAAAAAACAAGTTTTAACACTCTGCAAAGGTTTATTATTTTAGGTATATTTTTTTCAGGCCCAAGACAGACACAGTCAAATGGAAAAAAAAACCTGTCAACATTATTTGAAGGATTCTTAAAAGCCTGCTCTGTTACCTCAGATCTGCATTTGATCCTGGTAAGCTATAGGCCACTACCTTCTGAATCTAAATTCTCAATGGCCTGATGTTATTTATAAAAAGGAAGGAAAAAAATAAACCAATATTATTAAAAGTAGGAGTATTGTGAATTCATTTTGTCTCCAGTTAAGGCTCAGGGCAAGTCCACATGAAATACGGAGCAGGATTAGTCCCCTTAGCAGGTAGCCTGATGAGTGACCTGGCCTTGTGCAGAACTTCTAGTCTTTGCCTGGTTCACCAGACCAGAACTGGGAAATCAGATTTATACCTCTGAAGACAGAGCAGAATTGCTTTTAATTTTCAACTTAAATTCCTGTCTCTTAATAAGGTTTATATGGAAATTATGTTTGTAATATTAAAACATCATAAAAGTATAAAAAGTGGGGGTTTTCCAATTCTCTGCAACATAGTCATTAACAATGAAAATAAAATCAAAGATGTTAAATAATGTACTATAATTATTTTATTGTAGCTCCAATAAAATAAATCAAGATATTAATAATATATGCAAACAATGCATGGAACAGAAATACAGATCCCTGACATAATTGTCAGGCTGCATCAAAATGGAACTGGAGGAATGCACCACAAATATAAAACCCTGTCAGCACCCATGTTGTGCAACCATCATCCCCAGGAATTTTGCCTTCACAGCATACCACCTCCTGCAGATGAGGGTAGGCAGAGAAAAGGTGACATGAAGGAATGAAATGGGGAAAAGGGCTGCCATAAGAGCGAATGTGAAACTTATTTGCTCAGCTGCTCTTGCCACAGCCCTGCACTTCTAGCTCTGACCACTTTGATGCTGAAACAGAAACTGAAAAGTCTAATTTTCTGCCTCAGAATTTGTGAACCTTCAACCAGTGCTTGCTAACTGAGGTGCTTAAGGTCACCTCAGAGAAGCCCGCCTTTCCTGGCACTTATAGAGGGTGCTGAAAAGACTGATGTTTTTAAAGCTGAAAGCTAAGCACAGAATAAGCTGTGAATCATGTCCTTAGCTACTGAATTATTTCTGAGTAGTACTGAACTAGAGTTGAAGAGGCCAAGATTTGGGAAACTCCAAAGAGCTTAAATTATCTGCTGACAAGTTCAGTTTTACTTAGAGTGCAAGTAAGTGTTCTATATGCAACACAGGACCTATACAAGGCCTTCAGCTTTTATACACTGGAATTTACTGAAAGTAAGGACCATTAAAAAAATCCATACACAAAGTGGGATTTTTTAATCTTTTAAAAAGTGCCATTGTTAGGCCTACAATTGTTCAGAAATGTTTTTCCTTTAAGCAATTTCTAATGGTTGTCACTATGATTTAAAGTCTTATACAGAATCTCTCACATAAGGTATGCCTGCCTAAATTACTTTGGACCTAATTTTAGATAAACTACTGTGGCAAGTGTTGAATAAATGCATGAGTAAGCAAAGAAAAGCAAAACAGATATTTAACATTTGTGACTGGTGTTATCTTTCCAGAGTATTTGAATAGAAGTAGTTTAGGTTTGTTAATTAGGTTCCACACAAAAAATTCATGTTCAAAGACATGACATTGCATTCATCATCTTTCTGAAAGGCTTGTCATGCACTACCACTGGATAAAAAACCAATCTAACGCAGATCAATGCCAGGTGCATTTCTCTATAAGACACTATCTTAGCACAATAGTGGCAAGTATGAGGGGAACTCTCAGGACAAACATACATTTAAGCCAAGATTATTTTGCTGGGGAAAAAAAGCAAACGCTCAAATAAAAAAGATGTTGTGTTTGAAAAAAAAGTTACTTCACAGTGATATGTATTTGAAATTGTACCTGTGAGGTGTTTTTCTATGCTGATCTTTTTGTTAATAAAACTTTGAGGAGATTATTCTCAGTCTGTTCTGTTAACTTTTTAAAAAAATAATGCAGCAATAACAAAATATTCTAATATTAAATCTTTTAATTTGAGGAAGGAGGGGAAGAACCAAGCAAATGCACAGAAACGTTGAACTCTGAGGTCTTTGCACACTCTCAGGTTCAACGAACTGCCACCCTGAGTTAGGAAATCAAGTATTCAGCCTAAGGCTCCTAGAGCATAAAAAAAGTATGTTCCTAGACCAAGTGCATATACCATAACAGGTGACTATAAAGGATGCTTTGCTTTAGTTACAGAATCACAGATAGGTATTATTCCCCTTATTTTGTCAGTTTAATTCCAGCCTTTATTTTATCCAGTCAAAACCAAAAGAATCACATAATTTGTACTGGAAATTACACATCCAACTTTATCTAACTTTTGCCAACCACTGAAAATTGTTTTTTAGAGCTATCATTCTGCTTGGCCAAATCCCTTTGATTGGGAGTCTCAAAGCAGAGTGATTGACAAATGGGGCCCCTAATCAATAGGGAGGGCAAATTTTGAATACAGATTAAAGGTACAAACATCACAGGTCACAAGATAAACAGTATTAAACACTCTACATGGAGCATTTTTTTAATGTGTCAAATGTACCTAAAAAATCAATTAAAAGAAAAAAACCTGCCCTCTATAAATAAACAACAGCTGCATTTACTGCTTAAGGCATGTCTCTCATCTGGCTGAATAGAGCTGCACTTCAGTTCTCATCGTACCAACACAGATGGGTCACAAGAATAACACAATCCTCACCCTGTAACTCCTTGTCATGAGCTGGTTTGTGTCCATTATCAACCTAAGCCTCCCAAAAGCTGCTGTGATGCTGCTTGCCAGTGGCACCACAGCTTCAAAAGGCAGCTCTGGTTCAACAAGACTGGGGGAAGATGCATCTGTGGCCTTTCAGCCTGTCTTGTGATGAGAGCCGTGGATAAGGGGAAAGTGCTCATCAGGGGAGGTCAGGTCTACACAGAGAGAAGACTGGTTTCATAGACATACACTTGTGGCAATGCCTTTGAATATCTCTAATGTCAAATGGTGTCCCAGTGACACTGTCCCTCCTTTGAAGTGTCCTTCTGGATGTCCTGAGTACAGTCCAGTGGGGGTGCAACAGAAATGCTCTCACTGACAGGTTACCATCCACATTACTATGCAAATGACAAGCATCAACAATAACCTTGCTCAGGGCAATTGAGCTCAGGCAACCCATAGTCACTATACCATGAGGAATGATATCAAGGGTTCTCTGGAGTGACCAGTCTTCTGTATTCTCCCAGCCTGAAAAACTATTGTTGTACTTGCACGTATTGAAAAATACAAAATAGACCACCGTCCAGCTGGGAATTCTCATACCACCAGAACGGGAATGGAAATCATACCACTGGGTGATCAGTGATGTACAGCTTGCTTTGTATAAGTAGGAAGATGCTAATTTTGTGAACAGCTGCCTATTTACTTTGATCTTTTTATTAATAAAATATTGAGATCAATGAGTAATATTAAGTCTCACACAAATAGCTATTGTGAGTATTTATAGAGGACAAGAAATCTTGTCTTCTGGGTACATTATGCCTCTACAATATTTCCCAAGGATATATCAGGTTGTACAACTGTTGTTCAACCACACAAAAGCGTCATTTACAGTGATCATTGACGTGTGGATTCCAGCCTGATATGCCAAGATCTGTAGTAGCCATTTTTCCAAGCTCGAGGGAGACAGCACTACCAACCTCTGGACCAAAGTGAAGTCACCCTGCCAGACTGATACAAGCTCCTGACAGTACAACCTAAGTAACTTTTTGCTTCTTGTAAATGGTCCCTGGCCATGAAGCCAAGCCCTGGGAATTTCAGAGAGCATTGTATTCCAGACTGTGGCTGATGGGGAGCTGAGCCAGATGGGATTTTCACCTTGACTAAAGCTTTGGTGTGAGTTATAGAAGCAACAGAGACAGCTGGAACATGCTTTTTATGGAGTTGTATGTATATACAAGGATTGCACACAGAACAGGCAAGGAGGATGAAAGATAAGCGCCACTGCAAGGCTTGTGGATAAGAGGCATCCTTAAAAGCACTTTTGGAAGTAAGCATGACTTAACTTTTCTATGAGCATACTGGCAGCCTGCAGTGCAGGCTGGTGGCAATTCCCACACCTGGTGCTCTCAGAGGTGGGGCCTCAGGGGTCAGTGTAGGACAGCATAGTACCCATGGCCAATCCCACCTGCTCTGGCAGATTAAGGCACTTCATGATCAGAGTGTGCTGGTGTCACAGAACATTTCACTCTCAGCATAGCCATAGGGAGCATGTCATAATGAGCATTCATATAGGAAAAAGCTTTCTCTGACAATCTGATCAGATCCCCCTCAGGTGGTTGGGGTCTGATTAGCCAAAAAAAAAAAAAAGAGGACTTTTTTTTCAGCAGAACCTGCGGTGGTTCTGCTGAAGTCAACAGAGTTGTATGGATTTACACTAGCTCAAGCTCTGCTCTAGTATTTTAGAAATAATGGTCTAAAGCCTCAGATAATGTATGCATGCCAGAATAATTCTGTTAGATTCATACACAGATCGAGGATCTGGCTTTTTATTGAAATTAGTATGCTAGATTTACCCTTTGGTTTGTTTAAAATATTGAAAACAGTAACCAGGTTGTTGATTGGTATGCTGCTAACCCACGGGCACAGTAGTTCATATGCTACATGCTACATGGCTGCATTTTATGTATGTTTGTACCAAGCAACACAGCAAAAATATTTCAGAGCAGTGACAGAATAGGTAGTAAGGAAGTAAATCTGCCTTATGGCAATCATTCATCATACATCCCTTACTTTGCCAAATTTTACAGTGAATACTGCATATAGGTTTTTTCTCTCTGGAGCATGAGGTCCTTCTTTTTCTTTTTTCTTTTTTTTTTTTTTTTTTTCCCCACATCAATAAGTATTTCTCATGGCTCAGATGCTTAAGAAAGGATAGGGAAAAAGGAATGTGCAAAGAAGAAATTGAAGGTTCAGTGATGTTCATAAACTTTTGGCATTTTTTGAAGTCTTTTGATTAGGTTAGTTTCTGAGCAGAAGATACTTCACATCACAGGCAGATATACATACACTTTTTCAAACTCTGTAAATGAGCTGCATTTGCATAGAGATGGGAAAAGTAAGTATCAACTATCTAGCCCATTTTTCTACACTCTGTACTCCTTAAATCTCTATGTGTTATGATGACTGTTACTACTGAATCTGACAGTCTCTAACAATGCATTAGACAATATACAGAAATTCTAGACATCTTCAGAAACAGGTTACAAACTCAGGCATACTATCTGCAAATGTTTGTGCATGGGGATAAATTCAGATCCCGGAGTTCAGGTCTTTTGACCTCAGTGAGATTACTTATGAGAACAAATTAACTCATAAATGAAAGGTCTTAGCAGTGGTAAATTTTGAATGTAATCTCAGAAGTGAAATGATGACCTCTTTAAGTCAAATAAAAGATGGGGAACATTGATTTTGGTGGTATTTTTACCCCGATGGAAACAGATGGGCAGGTTCAAGTGATGGAAATGTTAAATAAAATAAATGAAGACAGTAAGAAAGTAAATTTAGTTATTAGTTATTTAGCTGAAGAATATGATTGTTATGATGATCCAGTTAAATCCAGTTAAATGTTCCATTGTTATTTTTCTTCTTAAAGAAATATATGTTGTAGCAAATTAATAGAAGATAAAGAAGTCAGAAAAGTCTATAGTAAGGGCTCTTTTGTGTCCACAATATAACACAGGGATTTCTAAGAAGACTTGCAATCAGTCGGAAGTCAAAGCCAATCGAACCCATGCAGGGAAACAATTCTAAGGATAAGGAGGTATCACTAAAATGACAATCATGAGTAATTACAGTAATAACCTTGTTTACGTATGTCACTCTATCAGCTTCAGCTGAACTCTAGTAATTAACCAACAAAGGAGCAACCTACTGAGTCAAAACCATCCAATTTTTTCATGGTCATGTGGCATACACTTGAATTATTGTTTTCCTACCTAAAATCTTCATTGCATTTGAAACCAGTGTTGACAGAATAGAGGTGGAAGATGGTTTTGGAAGAATTACTAACACCTTACTTTGATACCATAAGATCTGAGAAGCTTAGAAATCTACTCAAGTACCTTTATTTAGTCCTCAGGAGAAGACATAGACAAAGCCTAAATCTCTGAAACTGGTGAATGTCTGTCTTGTCTCTCACGGTTTGACTCAGTTTGGTATATCTACACTTCATGCTTCAGTGCAAGCTGGTAGTAATTTTATCTATATTGTATCTGTATAATGCAAAATTATGAATGTTCCATGTTGCATTCCAATTTATCTTGATTCGGTAAGACACAACATATGCCCTTATTATGCATTAACTGCTGTAAAGTGATACTTCTGGGAAGGTACATTGCATGGAAAATGTTTGTCTCCCATCACAGAGGTCCAGTCCACCTTAAGACCTATTAAATACCTCATGCCTGATGCTTTGACATACAGATGGATTTTGGTACCAGTTTGGAACCCATCTATTTGAGTCAGTGAGACAGAGACTGGCTTCAGGGCAGGTAAGACTGCCCTGGGAAGGGATCTGTAGCTAAAAAGGCCGACAAAAAGCTCTTTTGGGGGGTTTCTGAAGCCAGAAAAAACCCTTTGCCTGTGCAGGGGGCTGTCAGTTGGTGGGCAAGCAGCTGAGAGAGCCTGGGCGGAGCCAGCTCCACCCACCGTTGATCAGATTATGAGAAGCCTTGGGGAGGGCAATGCCATATTGCTGCCCACAGCACAGGGTGAGCAAACAGTACTTGGCTGTGCCCTGAGGGGTGCTGCAGCTGTTTGTTGCTGGTTGGGCAGGGTGCAGATACTCTGCTGATACACAAGGTAACTTCAATTCTTCCAGTCAGAGGAAGAATTGGAAGCTGTTGTGCACCAGGGAAACAATGACATAATTGCCATCATGGAAACATGGTGAGGTGAGTCACATGGTTAGAGTGCTGCAATGGATGGCTATAGGCTCTTTAGAAGGGGTAGGCAGGGAAAGAGAGGTGAAGGAGTGGCTTTGTATGATAAGGAGTGCTTTGACTGCCTTGAATACAATGCTGGCCACTCCAAGGTGGGCTGTCTATGGATAAGGAGAAAGAGGAAGGCCAAGGAGGCTAATATCCTGGTGGGAGTCTGCTATAGACCACCTGACCAGGATAAAGACACTGATGAGACATTCTTTCAACAGCTTGGAGATGTCTCACATTCACTATGCCTTGTTCTTGTGGGAGATTTCAGCTTACCAGATGTCTGCTGGAAGTACAACACAGTAGAAAGGGGGGAGTCCAGGAGGTTCCTAGAATGTGTGGAGGACAACTTCCTGTTGCAGCTGGTAACGAGCCTAGTGCCCCACTAGACCTACTGTTTACTAACAAGGTGGGAGATGTAGTGGTTGGAGGTCATCTGGGGCACAGTGACCATGATATGATAAAATTGGTGTTAGGTCATAGGCTGGATTCTATGATCTCAGAGGTCTTTTCCAGCCTCAATAATTCTGTGATTCTGTGCCTCTGTAATGATCAAGCCATATCAACAATAAGAGGTGTCAGTAGTAGGTTCTTCTGTATACTACAGAGGGTCACAACAGTGGGAAAAAGAAGTCCTCAAAAAGGTAAAAGAACAGCTAGGAACAACAAAGTTGCTGTGATTTACATATTTTGAAGTACTCTGTTCTCTGCCTTTATTTTTGGTGGGGTTTATGTTTTGCTTTGGTTGGGTTTTTTTAACAGTGTTTGTGTCAATATTTTCCTTTCTTTTCACTCTCTCTAGTAGGTGTCACCTTAGTATAAATTTCATTGTTTTGCTTTGGTCTTTACAGCTTTCCCAGGTAGACTGTAAAACAAAGGAAGGCCATGCTGAACAGCTTCTTAAACCCACAGAACACTTAAGTGCAGTTTTTCAATTACAAATACAGAGAGATAGACTCCAGTCCTGACTTCAGTCTCACTCTATTACCAGCTCCTACTTTTTACCAGCAGAAATTTGTTGTTAAAAAGAAGAATATGTTCCTAATGGCTTTATGGAAACATATTGTTGATACTGACAAGTCCTCAATCTAGAGACCTCACATTTTCCAAACATCAACAGAAGGCTTGAGCCTGAAAGAACACACTTTTCCCTTGCTGTTGGGAGAGACAGTCCTGTGAATCATTCCTTTGCCTGACTGTACCATGTTGTCTGTGCTGCAGACAGGTTACTGGGGAAAAAATGTTCTTTTTTCTTCCCCTCACACCCCATCCAACTAACCCCCCAAAGATGTACACTTCTGATGAAGTGAGGAAGGAAAAGAGAATAATAATAATAATAAAAAAAAATTAAAAAAAAAATCTGTCAATATACTGAAATGAAGTAAACTATTCCATTTGTTCTCAGTTCTGTGGGTGCAGGTGTATCTAGCAGAAGATGATCCCCAGTTGTTCCCTTCTTTGACAGGCTGATATGTGTGAGGATTTAGTCTGTAGAGAAGGAAAATGTAACACATACCTTTAGGCTTTTTCTATATATCTGAGTTTGATGTGATTTGATGGCTCACAGGACTGGTTTAGAATTATCATAGTCATGTTCAATACCTGACCTCCTAAGGACTTAATGATGGCCCAAAAGAACAAAGTATTCTGTATACTACCTCTTCTATTGCTGCCTGTCACCATGGAACTAGTAGAAAAAATAGGATACTTGAAGAAATTTAAGGGCTTATTTGTTTATGATAGCATATGTATTAAATATCAAGCAACCCCCCGTCCCCAAATAATTATAACTTTATTTTGCAAGGAAAAAAAGGAAATTTCTTACTGATGTTCAGCTTAGATGTCTCATTTACATTGATACACATGGACACATTATCTTTGGTTTGTAATGAGCATGACTTAGGAAAATATTAGGGAAGTTAGGAGAGTATTCTTCCAAGGATGAAAAAGGGATGGTCATTGCTTTTCCAAGTTCTAGTTTACTACATTTAAAGACACATCTCACATACATGACTCATAGAAAATTACATACTTTACCCTAAGATCCTGGCTTTTTGTGTAATTACAACTGTCCAGGTTTTGAATCTTATTCCTATAATGCCTTTAGGACAAACCAGAACTGCAGTCCTGTGAACATATGCCCATACCTCACTTTACATAACCTCACATATGCCTAAATTTACACAGCTAATCTGTGCCACTGAACACAATTTTTGTGAGAGAAAAATTAAGATAAATATCAGTATTTTGGGGTCCAGGGATTCTTAAGAATCAGTCCAAGAATGAATTCAAAGTAAAGGTAACCTATCTAAAAAGTAGAAGAGTATTTTTATGAAAACATGCTTGAGCTATTGTGCAAGACAGGCTCACAGAATGTTATCTCACAAAGCTTTGCTGACAAAGATCATCAAACATTAGGTGGAGGAGTCTGCAGGAATGAAGTGCTGTGATTACAAAAAGAAGAAAAGGGGAAAAAGAAAAAGATGGGACAAATCAAAAGTGTTATGTTTGGCAAATTGTTTGGAAGCAAGCCATATTTTTCTTACTGTCACCGCTGGAATAAATACAAGATGCTTTCATCTGTAATGGTGTTTTCAAGTCTGCAAAAAACATTTCCTCACACAGTTGCCAAAATTATTACTTAGGAAGGAAATTGAGGAAAGACAATTATAACTGTTAACTCTGCACTGACAAATAGCAGCTACCTAATTGCCATCACCGAGTTTGAACAGAGCTGGGGCTTTTTAAACAAAGAGGGCTAGCTTCATCACCAGTGAATGCTCCACTCCTCTCCCTATGGCCCCAGCCAGATGATTTATTTTTGGACAGCTTGTTTGCAGAACTGGAGGTGCTGAGCAGTGAAAGATTACATAAAAACATTTGGGGGTTTAAATTATGGACATGTCCTCTAAGTTACCACAGACATAGGTAGCTTTGTGTGAGCTGATTTTCCAAGCTACAGTGAGCTTCTGCTGAGTGTCTGAGAAGTCATGTGTTTTCATCCTATTTCTGCCTTTAATTTTATTTTTTTTTATTTGGGACAACAAATTACCTTTTGCCAAGACAGTGTAGTTAGAGTGACACATCCTTCCCCAAAGTTTATTACATCTCCTTAGGTACGTAATCGTCAAAAGCTTTTAGCATTCAAAGGTTATGTGGGTATTAGTATGAAACAAATCTGTATCTCTGAGCTAAATCCTAGAAGACAGCTATCCACACAATAAAAGTCATTGATCCTGAATATTCCTTAGTAACTGACACATAGATACCATTTTTTTTTTTTTTTTAAATCTACCTTTTACAACTATCAATACTATTGTGGTCATTGCTTTCATGAACCACCTAACCCACAAAACAGCAAAGAAATGTGCTGAATATCTCATCATTAAAAACAATATTTTTTTTTTTTGTAGATGGGTTCACTTCTATCTCCAGTTATTACAGGAGCCTGCTCATCATCCCTGCTTTATTTTCCATCCAAGGTGAGCAATGATACTGAAAAGTCTTAACAAAAATTGATCAACAACATGCTTGAAATACCCTCAGAAGAAAAAAGTATTCATAGTGCCCACACAGTGACTTTGATTTTAAAAATTAATTATGAATTTAGTGATTCAGGTAGAGGTATTTGTCTGTAAAACCCTCATGTCCCATTCAATTTGACCCTATTCACTTTCGCCTCCACATTCTCTTAGGTCATATGATGTTTCACACTTAACAATGAAAATTGTACTGCATAGCACATTAAGTTGCTTATTTTCTATTAGGTATTATTGCTTCTTTTTCAGCTGTGCAATGTTGTAGTTTCCTCAACGTCCAAACTCAATGCCACAAATATTTATGAAAATGAGTTTACTGTTAAGCTTGTGCATGATATGCACCACAAAATGGTTGCAAAATTGGACCTAAAACTTATGCATTTGGAAAGATTACACTGTTCTACCATCAAGGTGTATAAGAGTCAGACCAGACAAACTTACAGGTTGTCTGCTATACCCTTGAGAAAGTCTACTGACAGTGCAACAAGAGAGAAACTACTCTATGGTTGGATATATTGTGAGTATTGTATGGCTAAGTAAAAAGCATCCATAGCCAACAGTTTAACATATTTCCTGGAAATTATATCACACAGTACTAAATTAGTTCAGTCCTTATTTTTTAAATATATTAATCAAAAGTAGCCTCAAGGTGAAATCATACTTTTGTCTGTTGCTTTCTGTGTGACTCTATAATTAGATGTAGTGATATCAAAATTTGGTCTTGCCAGACATCCAGTGTGTATTTTGAATATCCAGCAAAGAGTAGAGAGGTTTTCGCAAGCGTGACTGTCACTCAGCATCTCTCACTGACAGCGAGATGGGGATGATGTGTGA
>JAAGNO010005919.1:25821-38816 GCA_033439905.1 Ceryle rudis | reverse complement strand
TGATTCCCTGTGGAAACTGCTTGGTATTAGCTCTACAAATTATTTCAAGTATCTTGCAAAGATTGGCATTAATTGTAAAAGATGATTACTACAAATTGTGACTTAATGATAGGCTGTCTTCAGAGTGGAAACAAACCAGGGTTTCTATGGGTGGTTCTGTCTTACAGTTGTTTATACTGGTATTTTTTCAATATATTTACATGGAGCAATAAAAATGAAACTTGACCTGCTGTAGTGTTCGATTTTGATTAAAGAGATGGTGATTGTCATGAAATAGGAGTAACCTGAAATTGAAATGACCCTTTACATAGACTGTGACTCTTTGGATAAAGACGGTTTTGTTTGCATCACTACTTTTCTTTCTAAGTCTCAGTACTTTATTGCTAACCTATGTAAAGGGACCTTTTTCTGAGTAAAGCAAATGTCCTGGTTTGAGTTAGAACAGAAAAAATTCTGTTCAGTGATTTTACTTTTCAGCTAAGTCTCTTCTAATTAACTGAACTTTCTGAACTTAGCACCCTATTTTTGCACACAGTTTTTCCCCACAATTCCTTATAATTGTAATCAAGAAGTTTTTTCACAGTTTAGAACTGACCAGAGAATGAAAATACCATCTCACAACAAGTTTTGAGGTTTTTAACATCTGTTTTCCTGCCTGATTCTAATAAAAAACAATGTTGCAAGTGTTTTTAGAAAAAAAAACAAACAACAAAAACCCCATACACACAAAAAAACCCAAACAAACAAACGAAAAAAACCAAAGGAGCTATTCAGACTGTCACCTTGTCACCTTGACTCGATGCTTGAAAGGTCTTTATATTCTTTTTCTGTAGTTCTTTACTTGGAACTGACACAAAAATTTCACAAAATCTTCAGATAAAATACCATTTAAAACAACTCTGTGGATGCAAAACTTCATATTGTTGTTCTTTTCCCATTCTCTTACTCTACACTGTCCCCAAGAAAAAGTTCAAGCATTCTACTAAATAGAGCTGGGCAAAATTTTTAATTTAAATGTTTCATTACAGTAAAAGTCTGTGTATTGGACATGGAAAATTTGATATTGAAACAATAATAATTATTTTGTATAATCTTACAGTATTTTATGAGACAAATGTCTATGTATAAGCCAGATTAACTGAAGATTTTAAAGCTTTTAAGTTGATTTCCTTCACACAAAATGTATCCCAGAAGTAAATACTTAACATAATCAACTGGATGATGCTGACAGAATATACCCTCAGCAAGTCCGTAGGTGATACAAAACTGGAATAAGCACCTGATATGTCAGAAGGTGGTGCTGGCGTCCAGAGGGACCTCAGCAGGCTGGAGAAATGGGCTGACAGGTACCTCATGCAGTTCATCAAGTGCAAAGCCCTGCACCCAGACAGGAATAGCTCCAGGTACCAGGCCAAGCTGGGGGCACGAAGGCTTGAAAGCAACTTTGAAGAAAAAGCCCTGGCACTCCAATAGACATCAAGTTGACCATGAGCCAGCAACATGCCCTAATGGCAAAGAAGGCCAACGGACACCTGGACTCCATTATGAGGAATGTTGTCATCAGGTTGAGTGATGTTTTCCTTCTGCTCTCATCAGCCTTGGTGAGACACATCTGGACACATCACACCTGGGCTCCCCAGTACAGGGGACATGAAGCTACTGGTGAGAGTCCAGTCAAAGGCTGCTAGGATAACTAAGGGATGGAAGCATCTGTCCTATGAGGAAAGGCTGAGAAAGCTGGGGCTGTTTAGCCTGGAGAAGAGAAGGCTTGGAGGGATCTTATCAATGTGTATAAATTTCTAATGGACACATCCAGACTCTTTAGAGTAATACCCAGTGACAGGACAAAAGGCAGTGGATACAAACTGAAATATAGGAAATTCCATTTAAAGATAAAAAACCCTTTCATTCATATGGTGGTTGAACACTGGCACAGGTTACCTAGAAAGGTTGTGACGTCTCCATCCTTGAAGATACTGAAATATTGATCTCCAGAGCTCCCATCCAGCCTCATCCATTGCATTATTTTATGAAAATGAACCAGGTTGTGCATCAAATGCAAAGTCAAGTGTATTACCTGATGGAATGGGTCCAGAGGAGGGCCACAAAAATGATCAGAGGGCTGGAGCACCTCTCCTATGAAGACAGGCTGAGAGAGTTGGGGTTGTTAACCTTGGAGAAGAAAAGGCTCCAGGGAGACCGTATAGCAACCTTCCAGTACCTGAAGGGGGCCCACAAGAGAACTGGAGAGGGATTGTTTAGAAGACCATGTAGTGATAGGATGAGGGGCAATGGTTTTAAACTAGAGAAGGGTAGATTTAGACTGGGCATTAGGAAAAAGTTCTTTACTATGAGAGTGATGGAACACTGGAACAGGTTGCCCAGGGAGGTGGTGGAGGCCCCATCCCTGGAGACATTCAAGGTCAGGCATGATGAAGCTCTGAGCAACCTGATCTAGCTGAGGATGTCCCTGTTAATGCAGGGGGGGGGTCACTAGATGACCTTTAGAGGTCCCTTCCAACCCATGGCATTCTTTAAGAACTTTGTTGAATGTCTCCTAATAAAAGTAAAGCCTTCAAAACCAAGCCCTCTTTCATTTAATGTGTAACTTTCATCTGTTTTCCCTGCTGATCTTCATAATTATACTCTTTGTTGGAGATTCAGTTTATGAGTGTTACCCCCTGTGAACCAAGAGCATGTTCTTTTTTCTAAGTGACAGGTTGTTATTTAGACTTTCTCAATTGGCTGACCTGTTGCTTCTAACTCTGCAATATAGTCAGATAAATATTTAGAAAGGAGCCAAGGGGCAGTGAGCTAGACACTTTTGCTCATCTCACTTGTAGGCAATCAGTTCACCCAGGAGATCTCATCTGAAGTCAATCTACTGGCTTTACAAAGTGCATGCAATCTCTGAATTGTTTCCTCAAAGGATGCTGCATCTAGCAAACAAATTGGAATGAAGATTATTCACCTGTGGGCCATTATAACAACAGTGGCAGCTTGGTAGGGAACAAACATACAGCCAATTTAATCTGCAACTAACTGACTAAACCTATTTGGCATGGGAGAGAAATTAAGAAAAAAAAAAAAACAAAACAACTAAACAACCAATCCAAGAGCTAAGGAATAAAGACAGAAGTGTCTCATAGGAAAAGCTTTTTCTTTCTCTGTCTCTAAGAACAGGACCCATTTATATTTCTAGTATACTGGTTGGTTGAGGTTTTTTTTTCTTTTAATTCCTTCAAGTGCTCTTGCTTCTTTGCCCCATTGTGCTTGCTAGCATTGATTTCTAGCAATGGCTGAAGAGCGTGAACACTTCTTTATTCGCAGGATGTCAAGGTGCAGGCAGGTTCCCTCTAGGCTACCTGGAGGGAAGAGGCAGTGGCCTGTGCAATAAGCAGACATCCACAGAAATACTTTAGACTTGCATGATCCTCTTGAGGTGAAGAAAAGCTTCAGGTTTCTTCAGCCTGGAAGAAAAGCAGAGAGGTTGATAGATTTAAGCCTCAGTAGCTCTGTTCTAAATACCATATGGAAAGGGAGATGCTCTGAGAAATGTCAAGGCAGAAATAAGGGAAAGGTTGAAAATCATTGGGACAACTGATATGAACTTTCTTTGTCTTGGGTTACAATCATATAACCAGAAAGGATGACATATTGTTATTTTCCACAGTCTGTTTCAGAAATATTAACTAGCATCTAGCAGTCCTGTGACCAGCATAACTCTACAGGTATGCTTCCAAATCTTCCTCTTCAGATGTTCCTCTGGTGAAAAATGTCCAAGCAATGTTTTGCAGTTTTTTCTGAGTAACATGATTTATTTATAATGTAAGACAGGCTGTGTTGCTTCAGGGTTGAACCAAGTAAGTATATTTTATGAGAAAAGGAATATCACCTATGGCGTGTGATCTGCTTTGGCACATTGCTTTGGCACCTTTTTGCAAAGGAAGTTAACTATGACCTATCTATATCCTGCCATCCATCCAACAGAGCAGGAATTTTCAATTTCATTTCAAATTCTCTGGTTGTCTTCAGACACATGTGTTATAAAATAAAAGGTGCATAATTGCATTTGTGTCAGGAATAGTGTGGTCAGCAGGAGAAGGGAAGTTATCGTGCCCTTGTACTTGACACTTGTGAGGCCTCATCTCGAATACTGTGTTCAGTTCTGGGCCCCTCATTATAGGAAAGACGTTGAGATGCTGGAACGTGCCCAGAGCTACCAAGCTCGTGAGGGGTTTAGAGAACAAGTCGTATGAGGAGAGGCTAAGGGAACTGGGAATGTTTGATTTGGAGAAGAGGAGGCTGAGAGCAGACCTCATTGCCCTCCACGACTACCTGAAAGGAGGTTGAAGAGAGGTGGGTGTTGGCCTCTTCTCCTTAGTAACTACTGACAGAACCAGAGGAAATGGTCTGAAATTGCGTCAGGGGAGGTTTAGATGAGATATTAGGAAGAAATTCTTTACAGAAAGAGTGGTGAGGCACTGGAACAGCCTTCCCAGGGAGGTGGTTGAGTCACCATCCCTGGAGGTATTTAAGAAATGGGTAGACCTGGTGCTTCAGGACATGCTCTCATGGCAGGCATGTAGGGGGTTATTTTGTGTTGTTGAAGTTGTGTTTGATCAGGGTATTAAGGTATTTTTTTGTTATGGTTATGGTTGGACTCGGTGATCTAGGAGGTCCTTTCCAACCATGAATATTCTGTGATTTTCCATATTTTACTGGCATTTCTGATGTCACACTGCCATCAAAGCCTAAAGATCGATAGAGTAGAAACATCAACAAAGGTTAATACTGACCAGGCTGGTCTCAATGTGAAGAGGAATCATGGAAAACATCCTTTGGAGTTAAATCATGCCCTCCCAGACTGATGTACAAGAATCTACAATGAGGTGGGGAAGGTTGCAGGTAACATTTCTGTTTAAGAGGGTCCTAATTGTTTCAATGCACTCTGAACATTACCCTTCAGAAGTCTTTCTTTTTTCTGTGTCTCTTTTCACTGAAGAGAACCAAATTAAAAGACCCATGATACATCTCCATACTACTTCCATAAAAAGTGATCACCCTGCAGTGACATAAGACTTTTTAATTTTCAATCCCTCTCTATCTGCTTTCTAATGAACTAAATATTCTTCCTCTGAGATTCCATAGCATGTTCTAGGTAAAAATTTCAGGCTTCTGGTATTCATAACATCCCAACTGCTTGGGCCTGGGCTATTGCATGATCCCACCCGCACCATTAGCTGCTTCTGCCATCTCACTGTGACTTTGCTTTATTCTTCGCTGACTTTGCCTGATATCTTGCATTATTTCCAAAACGCTTCCAGTATTTGTCGTGTTAAATAACAACTCTATTATAGCCATTGTTCATATCTCTGTTTTTCTCTTTTAGACTATATTTGTTACAAAGTAGGATGCAGGCTGTTTGGGGAATGTTATGGGAAACATTTAATTTACCTTTTTAAAGATTCAGTTGTGTGTTTTGCAGATCATATCCTGCAGATCATATCCCTGAGATCTCAGTAGATATGTTGCTGATATATTCCTGTGGCAACTTGTTTCTATTATGCTTCTATGTGCTTCTGGAGCCTTGTGTGGAAATACTAATAACTTCTGAGTGAAACTGTTAAGTTTTAACAGTATAGGAGCCTCCTATAAATCAAACTAAATATCTACTCAATTATGTTCCTCAAAAACTATCTACAGTTTTAAAATAAACAATGTAATTTAGAAGTAAAGTTGTGCCTGATAATAATAATTCAGAAAATACACAGCTTCTTTTTGTAATTTGTAATAGATACAAATTACCTGTCATTCTAAACCTTGTATTAATACTAATACTGGTTTCACACCACTGAGGTGAACTCCCTGCTCATGAAATGTTATCATTGCAGACATCTGGCAAATTGGTTGTTAACTTCTAACAGAATTGATATGCCTTTTATTATTACAATATTCTGTTTCAACAAAAGAGTGCCCATTTCCCAATGATGAACCATTTTAATGATTTTAGGTAGAAATACAGCTAATGAAAAATAATGACAAGGGACTTCTGAATTAGTTTTTTTTTTTTTATTCTGTATTTCAGCAGTACTCATTACAATATCACAAAATTATGTTTTATGAAGATGACACATAGGTACACTTCAGTCTCTGTTACAGGCTGCCTACCATAAATAGGAAAAACTGTGCTAGTACCAGAAGAATGTCCTACAGCACTTGGATTGTCCAACAAACAGAAGCATTAGGATAATTTATTCTTTATATTACATTTGGCAAATGTATTATCTGAAGCATTCATCTTTCCCAGTTACAGTTCTGTCTCAATATGAGCATCTAAAAGAGAAAATGAGAACCCTAACTTAGCCTAAATTTTAGAATCAGAGTAATACTACTTCCAGGCTGAAGTATATACATAAAATACCAGAATTACAACTGAAAATTTTTATTATCACTGTCCCTCTATTTTATTTCTTTCTTGAGTGCCAGCATGTGGCAATTATAGAAAAATACAATGGAATATAGCAGGATCAAAATGTTCTTGCTTGATCAGCTCTGCTGATTATTCAGCTCAGTATCCCATCTTTATTAGCAGTTCATGACAGATGTTTCCAAAGTATGAGGACTCTATGATCCAGTAAGCTGTTCACTAGGCACTTTTTTTTCCATAAGCCCTTTCATTTAAGGGGTTCTTTTATATGCCTTGGAGTGAATGCTTATGTCTCTTTTCTACCCTACCGTATCTGCCACAATGTGGAAAATCATTTGACATTCATAGAGGATAGAGATCTCAAAAGCTTAGCTGCTTTTCAGGCATGGGTAAGAGACAGATTTTGATCCCTGCTCCCAAGCCACTCTATCTTTTGTGCTGTGATTATATTTTTAATAGTAGTATTATGTGTAAAACAAACGATAAGAAGGCATAAGATGCTGGAACATCTGTATGGCAGTGTGCACCAGTCTGACACCTCCCAATGTCAGGTTAGATTACCAAAACTTTTCTTAATATGCTTCATATGTACTTTTCTTAATATAGTTAATGTGTTGATAGATTTTAAATGCATAGTTATTTCCAGTAACTGTATTGACAATCTCAGAGAAAGAGATCCTCACATTACTCAGCATGGAAATTTTCTCATTCTAGTATGCAGGAAGGAGCACGGACTGCTATTTGCTCCACCTGTACCATGTTTTTTTTCCAGCATGTGGGTGATAATTAGCCTTTTTATTTATTTCAGCCAATTTAACTGATTCTGAAGTATGGTTCAGTGATCTGTTCTGTCTTGGATGGCATCCACACAGTTTCAAGATAGAGCCATATTTGCCACTTTTCAGTCCCACAGGATGGTAGCTGATTTTAATGAGCTTTTTAAACATTTTCCTTATTGGGTCAGTATTTAGTCTGTATTTCTTTTTCAAAACCCTGAAAAGCATCCAGTCTTGGGAGCTTAGAACTTAATTTATCAAATTGTTCCAGCATGTCTCACTAGAGAGCATGCACGACTCTAAACACAGTAAGGAGGGAAAAAACAGCCCTGCATGATGATGAAGTCCAGCACTTTGCTAAATGGGGTTGTAAATGCAATAAAACCTGAAACAAAGTACTTCTGGAAAGTATACAATTTGTCCATGCTCTAGAAAGCATGCAATACCATCCAAGAGCAGTGTAAGTGGAATACAGTTCTGCACTAAATTAATGTAAGGATCTCACAGCAGTCTGGTGGGGCTCTTGGAAAAAACATGTCGGGAGAGTTGTGTATTGAAAAGAGGAAAAATCTAGTCAGAACAGAGAGAAATTACAGTGAATTCTCTCTTGCAGCACACTATAGACAAAATAGCAATTTTAAGAGGTTTGGAAGGGATTAGATTTTGGGTAGGAGCCCTCAGATGCTAAATTTAGTTTCTTAGCAAGCACAGGTTAACTGCATGTTCCATTTTATTCAATATGTGGCCTTTAAGAAAACTTATTTCATTGTGGAAAGATAAGTAGAGGTTGCTTGTTTTCATGTTGGTATTGCACAAATCATCATCTCTATTAAACAGTTTTAATAGTAACTTAAGTGTTATTTTCCCGTATCATCAGTAACAAGAAGTCTGTGTTGAAAAAAAATAATAAGCCCATTAATATTTTTTATTTTGTCAAATTAATTGAAAAAATTCTATTTTGAATACTGCAGTGATTAAAGTTTAGTTGATACAGGGCAACATTAGAATAAAGGCAGTTTTCTGTGCTTGCTGTGACAGAGCATAGGACTAACAAAATTAAAATGTGTACAAAATGTCAATCCATTATTCTTTTAATACCATCACCCTATCCTGCCAACTAGCAAGTCTACTAACACCAGATCTTAAATCACACATAAGCTGAAGCAAATACCCTGAAGTCTAACCCATAACAGCCGTATGTAATGAATGCTATTAAGCTATATCATGTTTCTCTGAGGATAAATATCACCACACCATGAATCTTTTACTAAACAGACATTTCAAAATTGCCAGGAAGGAGTCAACATTCTGAATCAGTCAGGACCATTAAGAATTGTGAAACAGTTCATTACTTGTAAGATGTTACACAGCATTAGAGACTTCCATAGGCTTAATTTGACATGAAGCCATCAAACCGTGTAAAATAAATTCTAAGAAAACAAATTTCAAATACATTTACCTTCCAAACATATCTGAATTTTGCACATGGATTTTCTTCATGAGCCTGCAAAGGTGGAATATGATGACAGATGCATGTTTTAAGATAAAGAAATAACAACATTAACTTTTATTTTTTCTTAGTCATTTAACTCACAATTAAATGTGAGGAAAAGAAACACTAAAACATTTTAGTATAGCAGTTATTTCTACTGAAAAATGCCAACATTCATGAATATTTTTTTCTATGTCAAGATTCTACTAAACAGCACAAATTATGTGCTACAGTTTATTTGGAGAATTTTCTTTTCTGTTGTCCATAAATTACTGGTAAGAATTCAAAATATTTCAGTCTTTAAAAAATGTATTTCAGCCTTTGAATTGCTTGCAAACTGTATTTGTGTCTGACACATTTTGTCCACTGAAGTCTACATTCAAGGTTTATTTTCTACGACTTCAAAAGTATTAGCTATCCTCTGAGTATGTTCAAAACTAGATTATATGAAGTAATCTCAAAATGTCTCACCTCCCCCCAACCCAGTCTCAAAAAAGGACCATCACAAGTGTCATCTTCAGTACTCACTGAAAGACCAAAAGATACATATAAGATGTATCAATACAGTAATGCCGGATATACACTGTACAACAGCTCTTTGTAGTCTGTGAAGTAAAAAGGATAGCAACTGAAGCCAGAGCCTTGCCTAATCCCTCTGGTTGGACACAGATATCACCTCTGCATATTCAGATGAGTAAATGGTACTGTTGATCTACAGAGGATGTCATGCAAAGATAGAAAGCAACCTGCTGTTCTTAGAGATGAAAACAGATCTTATAGATCATATATATTATAGTTTAGGGCATGTATGTAACTTGTATCCTGTAAAATCTTATAAATTCTTTAATCACTTAGACTTTACTCCTGTTCATTGTACCTCTTTCCTCTTAGTTCACTTCATGACCCATCTCTGCAAAAACTTACAAATTTGTGGTGAATGTTAAGCCTTGAGACGCCTGATTCCAGAATTGAAATACATTTTTGGTCTTCACAAGCCTGAGACTATAAATATATACAATCTGAAGGAGAAACTTCATTTATGTTTCAGTATGAGTGTTGCTGTAACCAATGAAAATAAGTAACATATAATAATGCATGATATAATTTTCAAATATAACTGCTCAGATTAAGGGTTGGAAACCTGTCGTTGTGGTGGTGAAGATTAAAAATCCCCAAACCAGTCTTTCCTGTTGAGCTTGTACCATGGGACTAATTATGTATTTTGTCTGTAATGTATAGGAGAGGCAGGGAAGGGGCTGTTTGGGAGGTCAGCAGGGCATAGGGTTGCCTGCAACAGAGCTCAGGCTACTTGATTCTGTTGAAAACTATTGAAAATCTCCCTTGGCTTCCAGCAGGCTGGGATTTCACCTCCTGAGTTAATGGGAACAGAATGAAAACAAAGTGCCCTGCCAGAATCACCTCTCTCCTATCTGAACATCTGAATTGATGTAGTCTAAAATGAATTAAAAGAGAAAATTTTTTTTCAGATAGTGTCTCTGAGAGCTACATGTCAGTTTGAGGTGGAATTGTTTGCACATGATTTTTAACTTCTCTTTTTGGTGCTATTTGAAGGATAACAGACTCTGACGGTAGTTTCTCAAAATTTATTAATTTCTCCTTTTCCTCCTCTACAAGGGAGTACTTTTTTGGAATAAAGAGGACCTGCTTAGGGAAGACAATTTCTATTCCTGTTTCTGATTTACTGTGTCAATGGATATACAGTCCTTAATGGAAAAGAAACATTCCCCCTCTTCACCTTCTACAAGCATTAGCCTTAATCAGGTTTTTCTGTGTGTACATGCCTGGCTTTCAGAAGAGGAATACGCCGTTCACAGTAGGAGTGAGGGGATCTGTCTGCTTTTTGTGCAATATCTTGCTAACCTACCATACACTTTCAAATAACTCATCAAAGAGCTGCTGGACAACAGGATTAGCTGTGTAAAGGATGTAAAGAAAGGATATGGAAACTCAGTGTAAGGACAGGTGCCAAGTTCCATGACTAGTAGGAATAATCAATCCTGTGAATGCAAGACTTTGCCAAATAAAGTAGCTGTTCAGCAGAAAGGTACCTGGTTACTCTGTGAAAATTTATATCAACAACATTGTGTTATTATGAAGAGAGCAAAAGTTGATTTAGGGCATGCAAAGAAGAGGATGTTTTATACAGATGATACAGAAGATAAACTTTCTCTTTCATTCAGCATTGGTAGGGCTGCAACTGCAATCTTATGTTCAATTTTGTGCACCAGTCTTTCAGACAGATGTGTACTAACTTGAGAGGAGATCCAGGGCAGATCAAGAAGAACAAGCAGTGGTCTAAAAATGCAACTTCTAAGGAAAGTTTGAAGAAAAATTTTCTATTTATTCTGCAAGAGAAAAGTGTAGGGTTATAGAATGACATTCATCAAATTTGTGAGAAGCTGTGGAAACTAAGGAGTAGTCTGCTCTCCACATCTGTGAGAAAAGGACAAGAAGTAATTTGTGACAAGAGAGATTTAGGTTAGTTTTTAGAAAGATTTTCTACTCAGAAGATTGATTCACTGAGGAATCAATCTTGCTGGCAGTTTTTGAGTGCTCATGTTAGACAGGCATCTGTCTAGCATGACAGAACAAGTAGAGGTAAGTTGGAAAAACTTCTCATGTTCCATTCCAGATTTATTTCATAAAAATATTCATCTGACTTTTTTTCATTGCAATATATCACAATACTGTAAACCTTGAATAAATAGTATTAGTGAAAAAGGCACAGATTGAAGTCATAGTCCACCAAAAAATATTTCAGAAAATATTTGTACTTCATAAAGTAAACTCGTCAAGTGCTAACCAGACGTAAGTTTGACAAAAGTAGGGTAAAATCGAAATCAAATAGTGATAGTGCAGCTGATGTATCGGAAAATAAACATGAGTAGCAATTCTGTTTATGTCAGATAAGCAATGATTCAATTCTTTCCCTACTACTATCCTTGAATAAATTATTAGTGAAAAATAGAGCCAAAGGCAATAATAGGGAAAAGTGAGGAGTGGTGCAGTGCAATAGTTAGGATTCTATATTTACTATTTCATGTCTACACTATGATATCAAAAATGCAGTCACTTAGGAAATATTTCATTCTACACCACATTGACAATATCCTTCTCCCCATCAGCAAAAGGTTTTTAAACTAGAAATGAGGATATAATGCCATCTTCATTTTGCATTGAAAAAAAATAATCTATAAAACCTATTAACTTACCTGTTTTTAAACAAAACCTTGAAAGGGATCTTCTTTCCTTTCTAAAGACTATTTTTGCAGGAAAATGAAAATTACGTAAATATAGTAATAAGGATCAGTATCGAGTAGTGATTTTGATGGTTTCCAAGTTGAGAGACATTTTGTGTTCTTAGTTGTGGCACAAATACTTTATTGCAGACCCCTAGGCATTTTATATAGCTCTTACAAATATGTCTATCACATACATAAAATCTCACAGGCCACTTACCACATTTAATTTTAGCTTGCAAAGTGACATTTAAAATGCCAGATTTGAAGTGTTTGAGTATTAAGGGAAAGAATGGTCTTTCAGTTTGAAACACCATTGTCAGTTCCCTCACCAAAAGCATGAATTTAAAGTTTGAAAAAGTTTGGAAGATTTGAACTTCACAGCTGAGTCTCATCAAATAATGAGAAACACTGCACAAAATATATAGGTAGCAATAAATAGTATGTATTCCTGTTCACCATGTGTTGTGGAATTAATTTATAAGTAAAACACATGAGCAACAATAATAATCCCGAATAAAATATTAATTCAGATATTTTTCTAAAAGTTCTAGCTTGGAATTCTTTCTTTATACTTGTTAATGCAAGGAATCCCATAGATCTCAGGATTAACACACATTATCATTTAACATATTACTAATGGGATGCTAATGTGTTCTTACCTTAAATTTTCATAACAATCATTGCAAATAGCATATAATTTACATAATAATTGGTAAAATAATTCATATTAGAATGACTAATGTCAAAAAGCATAAATACATATTTTTTTGGTTTAGTAATGATAGGTACCTTGAAGCATTAGGCATTTATATATATTCCTTTTAACTCAGTACTTGACTGTATATACTAATGTATAAGGTTTAAAAAGGACAATTGTAAAGATGTATAAATGTAGCCATTTTTAACTTGGGACTACTTCTGACTTCTGTATTAAAAAGGTTCATTTTGGATTATAGAGTGGTTTAGGTTATATGCTCAGCGTTATCTTAATTATTCAACCTTCCAATTCCGGCCTTGGGGATGATACGTGAAAT
>JAAGNO010005919.1:0-12773 GCA_033439905.1 Ceryle rudis | reverse complement strand
TAAATGATCAATATATGTAATAAAATAATGGCAATATTATACTGTAATGAATGAAAGTCGTATCATATAAACCTAGGAAATTCTATGGCCAAGAAAGAAAATTTGGTCCTTCCAGATAAAAATGAAAAAGACATTAGCAAGTGGAAAAGTATGATTAATCCTGACAGTATTTAAAAGAGTCCTTGGTTAGTCTTTAGTTCGAAGTCAACCTTTAGAATACATATTTAACTTACTACAACAAGCAATGTTATTGTCTTTTGAGATTATGTCCCTAAAAGTCTACAGCGAAATCATGGAAAATTTCATCGAATGAAATCATGGAGTATCCTAAATAACAGTGGCACAGATTTGCCCATATTAAACTAAATATTGATGATTCTATGGATTTATGCAAACATCTAAGATAATTTTACAGTAATTTTGAGGTTAGCAAGTATAGGGACACATTCACACTTCAGGAGTTCTGAATTTATCATTGGTAAACAACAATTAGTCATCCTTTGATGAAAGCAACACCAAACTCAAATGTGTAAAGTTTTCCTGAGTCATATACACCACAGCTGCTGTCACAAATAGATCAGGCTTGTCTTGCTATAACCATAAAACTTACAAAAAATTTAAAAAGAAATGTTCCCATCAAAATTTTTTCATCATCATAAACCTTAAATAACATTAGATTATTATGGAAAAGCATATTCAGAACTGTTTGTAGTGCATTAATTGTATATACCTACTTTTAATAAAACATTTTGCTGCTTCTGTGTTTATTCATTAACAAATCTTTGTTTGCCTTTTTCTTTTTTCTTTTCCTTCAGCATCTATTTTCTCCTCTCCTCTGATGTTAATCTAACCAGGAGAAGTACTTAATGTCAAACTCTGTCAGCGAAAACATCAATCCGCTTAAAACTGTTCAGTCATCCTGGAGAGGTGCAGTTCAGTTTAAGGTGCCCAAAATTAGTGGCCTGCATGTAAGTGACTAAACAAGCAGCGGGTAGCTCTGAGTATTGTCATTACAAATCCTGGGCACAGTTCATTTGTGGAGGTTGTTAAGTTTGCAGAAAAGGAGTCTCATGGGAGAATTTATCACTTTCTACAACTACCTGAAAGGAGGTTGGAGCAATATGACAAGAAGAAATGGCTTCAAATTGTACCAGGGAAGGTTTAGATTGGATGTTAGGAAAAAAATTCTTCTCTGAACAGGTTGTCAAGGAGTAGAAAAGGTTGTCCAGTTTTGAGTCACTATCTCTGGAGGTATTTAAAAGACATGTAGATGTGGTGGTAGGGTCATGATTTAGTGGGGGACACAACAGTGTTAGGTTAACAGTTGATCTTAAAGGTCTTTTCCAACCTAAATTATTTTATAATTCTAAAACATTCATAAAATGATACCAAATCAGTACATTGTATTATGCCAAAAACAGGTTTACCAGGGAGACAAGGGAGGTGCTTGACTTTCTGACAGTGTCTAATGAGACAGTTCCTCTGTGTAATAAACAAGGGAAGGAAAACATCATTGTACAATGCTTGCAAGATCACAACTTCAACCAAATCTCCATATTTGCTTTTGTCCAGCTCTAATCACTGCTCAATGGCACACAGCAGGAGACAATCCAGTGCCTAGTCCGAGTTCAACTGCTCTGGCTCCTGGGAGGATGGCTTACTTACAGGCTTTTTTCATTGCTTAGAGAGGTATATACTGCATGTAGCACTGGTTGATTCAAGAAAATTCAAACCAGTGGAATGATATGTGCACAGTTGTAAAGCTCTAATGTAGGCTGCAAAGCAAAACCAGACCTCCTGGAGTCTTTTGGAGGTATTTCTGTGTTGCTTTGCCATGCCAATAAAACCTTGTTTTGTCCAGAGTCTGAGTAGATAAGAAACACCAAAGGGAATCCCTAGCCAAGGTTTGTACATTGCTATCCTGGCATGAATAAGACCAACTACTGAGATGGCTTCTCGTTTGATTTGGAAGTGTTCAATACTGTAATGTTTCCATATGTTAAAAATGCAATCACATGCAACAGCAAACTCTGTACATTTAGTGTCCTAAAAAAAAAAATGGAACTGTGCATGACAATACTTTGTTGGGTAACTTCTACAGCAATTTTTCTGGAGTTCATTTGGCTCAAGACAAATAAATACACAGATGTCAAGAAGGTATGCCTACAGAGGATAAGTTACTCTCCAAAAAAACCTAGATACTGATTGGTTTAATCCTTCAGATAAAGGTGAGGGAGAGTGTTAAAAAACCCCACATTTCTGCCACTATTATAGCTTTTGGTTTACTGGAACATACCTTTGCAAACTTTGCTGTAAAATAAATAAATAAACAAACAAACAAAAGAAATAGCTAATGTATATTAAGACAAAAAAATATCCATTCTCATTTCTTAAATGTCATTAATTCAGAAGAGGAGAAACAACTTTTTTAGGGGTTTGAAAGTAGCCGTTGGATCCTGAATTAATCCTGGCACTGGAATCAAATGTTTCTGATGCTTTGGACAAACAGTTTAATCTCTCTAGCTCACATTTTTATTTGTAAAATCAGGACAGCAGTATTTATTTTCTTTCCTTAGTGGGGATAGTATAAGGATTCAATAATTAGTATTTACAATGTACTTTGTTTATGTAGAATTTTATGTAAGTGTCAAGTAGTATTTTTTAAAAACAGCAAAAGTTTATATTTATGTATTGTGTTCCACAAATATGCAGAAATGTATGGGAAACATGTGCAACATAATTTCACAATGGAAGCAAAAGCCAACAAGAAAGTAAGTGCCAGAAATTCTGACAAGTAAATAAGTATGCTAAATGGAATATAATTTGCTTTGACTTATTTTATCCATACAACCATTAAGAAGAAAATCTGATTGTATAAGCTCACTAACTTGACTCTGTGATTTGAGATTTGTTTTCTACTTCAGAAAGATGTGTTTCCTTTTGGAGAAATCAGCTGGAAGAGGTTTCAGCATTAAGCCAAAAATCTCTATATTGAAACAGACATTTTTCTGGAGTGGGTTTGTCAAACCATTCAGCAATGTTAAAACTCTTCCAATTTTATCCATTGTAAAACTCAATAACTTCAACAGAGGCAAAATTATTGAATAACATGAGGCATAGTTGACAAAGTTGCTCTATCATATTGCTATATGATAGGTTTCTTTTTGTGTAATAACTTATGCTCTAGTAGTTCCAAAATTAATATCAATAGTTTCTCATAGGTCTCTGTGTTATTAATGTCCTGTAACAGGAGACTAATGCTGAAGAGAAACAAAATATACTCTATGAGTAGTATATTCCTCGAAAGGTGTCTAGTGCCAACCTATTTAGCACTTTACAGAAAGTCATTTTTGCATTGAATCATGTCTCTAAAGAAACAGGAAGCTGTTAAAGAAATTAAAGCATGGGGGTCATCTACTTGTATCAGCCACACAAGCAGAACACTGTGCTGTACATCATCAAAAGACTCTAAACTACCTTTCTGTGCAGGAAAGACCAGTACAAGCCATGTCACAGCAGATTAATCTGAAGTTAGTGATGATGTGGACAGCTGTAACAGTCTGCTTCAGAAAGGAAAATGTCACCCTGCAAACCAACTTACCACAGCCACATGAAGATCAGAGCTGACAGATCCAGAAAAACTCTGAGCTGTCAAGATGCCCAAAGCAATTGCATCTCCCTACAATCTTCCTATAATAATTGTAGTATCAATCACAGCCCCTATCCATCTATCCCTCCCTTACAATCAAGTACTCCCTATAATAAAATAAATAAATAAATCTCGTCATATTTACAGGGAGGCAAAGATAGATATCTGACATTCAGCATACTATCTCAGCTGAGATAGAAAGGGTATTATCTCAGCTTCAGAGAATACATAAAACTGTGCATCATAAAGATGCAGGTGATACCACAGCCACAGAAAAGTCTCAGGCTTTCTTACTATTGAATATTTTATTTATACATCAGTACACTACACACTCACAAAAGTATCTGGCAGCTGTTTTGAACAGATGGGGTCCCATAGATCTCCAGGGAAAGAGCCTGTGGAAACATAGACAAGATACATATTAACATCCTTCAAATACTCTGTGAAAGAAACAAGCTGCTGAAGAGAACTCTTATCCACATGTCCAGACTGAGTCATAGCTCCCAAATAAGCCACCAATACCTTAGAGTCAGATAAAGAACAGTCTGATCGTTTAACATGTGGTCAGCTGCATAACCAAAAATATTACCGCAGATTCTGGGCAATGACCACATCATGAAGCTGATATGCTGGAAACTGAAGGCATCAAGATTATTTTTCAAACTAAATTTTGCAAACAAAAAAGTTCTAAACCTTTCCATGATGGAAGACATTTTTATATAGAAAAGGAAACAAAGGTCACACACTCATTTTTTTTACTCATTCAGAAGAAAAAAAACAAACCAGTGCCTTTGAGAAGGATTGATTCTTAGTCAAAATAAAATCGTATTAGGAAACATTGACATTGCTGACTTTTACTATTCATTTAATTCTCTCTATTCAGTCTCAAAAATTCTCCCTCAGAGGTTATTTTAGTTTTGCAACTAAATCTCTGTGAATACAAAATAAAGTGCCTTTAGAGTTCAAGGAAACTTCCAAAGTGGCTTATAATGTCTGCACAGAAATACATATTTGCATAGCAAAGTATCTATCTTGCTATAATCCTAGTTAAGAAGAATCCTTTCTTTTCTTGGAAGACAGTTCAGAAAGTTATACTGTTAAAATGTAATCAGAGATGGATTCCTTTTTTTTCAAGTTTAGTAGCTGCATGCAATCAAATTTCAGAGAAATTTTCTAATTGAGAAAAAGTCAGCAGCAGCATGCAAAGACAATCCAGCTTATAGATATAGATCATAGCTTCTAGAAAAGTAACTAATGGTAAAGTAAATGTCTTCAAGCTGTCACTAAATGTACCTTAGAGGATTCTGAAGGATTTTAAAAGTTTTTAAAGATTACATATCATAAGTTAGGTATCATAATTTGTCCCCTTTGTTATTTAAAAGGTACTATTTATCCTAGGCCTATTTGTCTACTTTATATAAGCCTCTCTTCCAGATTTCTTTGAAAAAAGCTGCATTACGTATGTAAGTTCAGAACAATTCTGTTTTGTTGTACATTGCTCGGCTTACTCCACTCTTCAAATTTGTTTCAAGCAAATTAAACAAATATTTAATTCTATGGATCCTTTCCACCACTAAATTGTTTTATGATTGGTCTTTATAGATTTAGAAATTGATTTAGCTGCTAGCCCAGAAATCTATAGTGCCACCTAAGATATCGAAGGATATCCAATCTCCACACAGAAGTGCCAAATAAAACATAGGGCTTATAGAAGGAGACCCGTTTCGTCTGGAGTCCCAGCTAAGGGTTGAGCAGGATGCTACTATTCCTTATACAGTACTATATGTATATGTGGAAACAACAAATGTCAAGTGCAGATGGTATACTAGATGTGCCCACCTCTCCTCACCCTCTGCTTTGGGCCCTAGGATGAAGATGTAAGCTTAATTTCTCCATCTACCTACAAAAGGTCTTGCATGATCTTAAAAGAAGTCCCCTATCTCCCACTCTTCCTTAGTTCCTCATGGATTTAGAAGAAGCAAACAGTATTTTTCATCATCTGTCTTGTATGGCCACATCCCCAAAAGCATTTAGGCATGAACTCTCCATATATATTTCAGTGAAAGCTTAAGTGTCCTATGAGAAACTAAGCGCCCTAAGTCAGTACTTAGTGCAGTTTTGATGTTAATGCAGAGAGCTGCATATGAACACCATCAGTCCTGTCAATTTACCCTGCGCATGGGCACAACATGATTGTCATGAAAGCAAAAAGACCTTCTTAGTTCACTATTCTACACTTTACTCTCCCAGAAATCTTTTTTGATCCAGGACAGCGTATTTATGCAGTGTTTGTGGTCTTGACCAGGAATAGCGTACACAAAGAAAATATATTAAAAAGGCTAAATTCTCACCCTAAATTAATAGGTTTACAAAATGAAAACACAAAAATGTCAGGAGGCTAGCAGAAAGCAAAATTAATTCAGACTTACTCTCAAAATAATTCTTTTCACCTATTAACAGAGACCAAAAGAGTTTTTATATACTGGGTGCAGTCAGGTAAGTGGCTGTAGGGCATATTGCTTGTTCCTGTCAGGAGCAGCAAATGTATACACTTTGGCCCATCTGGCCCTCACTCACTGTAGTCCACACAAGCTGTCTAGCTCATTGTCTGAGACAAGTAGGATGCATTACTCTCTGGAGTGCCTAGTCTGCTCTACATTTCCAACAAAGTGAGCCCACATGACTAGTATAGGCTATACATTTAAGTCTCCAAAGAAAAGATGCAGGACTTTTTTTTTTTTTTTTTTTTTTTCCCATGTGATCTACTTGAACCCTGTGGCTTTTTCTCCGAGTATGCATTGTTGAAGTGCTGTGTCTGACACAACAATCTAGACAGTGCTTTTGTCTTCCCAGACTTCTAGTGTTGACTGGGAATGTATTAAATAATGCATTTGCAATATATTTAAAACTCGATTTTGAAAAACCAATTTTGTTAGCTATCTCTTTACTAACAAAACACAAACACTTAAAAGCAAGGAAATTAATAGATACCATCACAAACTGTCCAGTGTTACCTCAGAAATTAATGCATATATTTCATCAAATGTAATGAAATGCATATTTCATTACAACACAGTGGCCTTACCACTGACCCACAGAAAGGTGCATATCATTAGATGGGGGTTTTGTTATCTTGATTTCAGTAGCAGAATATTTTCTTTAAAGGAAAGCTCTTACATTTACAAGACTAACAGCTAATTATCTATTGACAGCAAAATGCCATGGTAAGGTACTTTTGTTACATTAAGAAGCTGTGTATATCCTCAAGCAAGGGCAGAAGAATGGTTCCAGTTCACCCAAGATTTATGGATGGATTCTGCCTACTGGCTTTAATTGTCTTACATTGATGCTACAATCAATACATGAAATGCCCTTGCCTGGTCCTATCAAGATGACTCTGATTACCTAAATTACCTGCCTATTGTGCCTACACTCAGAGTATAGTCTACAGAAATAAATTAAAAGAATACGAAGCCCTGCAGAGTGAATCAGAGTGGGATGATCTATTTTGCCTTGTAATCAAACTCTTCCCAGCCAAGCCCTTTATGCAGTTGCCCCAGCAGGTCTGATGAAGAGATGAACCCTTACTGACTTTGATAGATCCAAGTGTGCACAAGGAATCTTGGCCACAGACAGATGGCCAAAACCCTCCTTCCATAGGGCACCTGGGTGGTTCATTGCAAACTCTCTCCTTCTCTTCCTTCAGGAGAAAAGTTGGAACCAGGTTCATTAGGGTTAAAATATTACCACTTTTGTAAGTGCTCATTGCATTTATGTAAGACCTGTAAGGCATTTTTTTAAAGTCCTGGGCACCTCTGCAGGGTGAGCAATGTTAGTTAGCATTGGTAAGAACTCAGAAATTTACATGACTCAAGCATGTATTTTGACAAAGAATCTGTGCAATTACGTTATTATTTATTTTCACAGAATCACAGAATGGTTTGGGTTAGAAGCACCTAGTCCAAGCCCCCTGCAGGAAGCAGGGACATCTTGAACCAAAGCAGGTTGCCCAGGGCCCTGACCAACCTTACCTGGAATAGTTCCGGGGATGGGGCATCTACCACTTTGCTGGGCAACCTGAGACAGGATCTCACAACCCTCAGTGTAAAAAATGTCTCCTTCTCTCTAGTCTAAATCTCCCACTTTTTATTTAAAAGCATCACCCCTTGTCTTATCACAACAGACCCTGCTAAAACGTCTGCCCCATCTTTCTGACAGGCCCCTTTAAGTACTGAAAGGCCACAATAAGGTCTCTCTAAACCATGTCACTAAGCTCCACATCCAATCTTTCCTTAAACACCTTCAGGGCTGGCTCTGAGCAGTCCATTCCAGGGTTCTATCACCCTTTCTGTGAGGAAGTGCTTCCTAAGATCCAACCTAAACCTCCCCTGGCGCAGCTTTGGGCCACGTCCATGCATTCCATAGGGGCTATGCTGTATTTACTACACAGGTGCTGGTAAATATATAATATTTCACATATGTATTTCACTTTCATTTGAAGTGTTGTTTTGTAATAAATTGTCTCTGCTCTTGGTAAGAGTAATACAGGAGCACCGAAGCTAGTAGAAATACCTGTAGCTTAACTAAATTTAGGAACATTGTTTATGTGCCTAGAAACCAGGTCAAACTTGTTTGTTTATTCTTTAAGCAGCACCAATTTTAGGTTATTTTTAACTATTCTTTTATTTGCTCTTAATTGCTTGGGATTTCAAAATGTATGACAGATGCCAGCCTCACTGTTTTGCCTGGTAACAATGAGGAGACTTAAAATAACTGTGTTTGTTAGTATATCTGGCATTTCAAAAGGTAGGAAGTTTCCTTTTATTTCTTTATTTTATTTAGATAAACAAAATAAACCTTCGCATACATCTTTGCTTTTTTTCTTCATTCTTTCAATCAGACAGATAAAACAAAAGTTGGCGTATGCTTTTGTTTATCACTATTACAAATATTATCCATTTTCCAGCAGCACTTGAAGCTGCCATAATAATATGAAAGCCCTCAAGTCTTAGCTGCTCTATAAGCATACTAAAAATACACTCCGTTAGAAGAACCCTAAATGACCTAAAGAAAGAAGGGGGATAAGAAAAGGTTAGGCAGAAAGGTTTCATGTTTGTTAGATAGTGTTACATCTTTTCAACAGAGAGTGCTCTCCACCTATGTGGGACAGAGTATAGTTGAAATGTCTTGGTCTTCTAGTTTTCATTTTCATGACAAGTTATCTACAGTGGAATGTGGTATGAGGCGTGGAAAAGCATGGGTGTGGGTTACTAATACCCTTGCATGCACGCAGGGAAAGTACTAGTGGAGTGAGAGGGAGGAAGAATGAAGGAACAGTCAGAGAGGGAGTGTGAGGAGTATAAACCTGACAAGAACAAAGGGGCCACTTGGCTGAAGTACTGATTGGTGAGCAACAGCACCTGGTTTCACGGTAGCATGAAAACACAAGACAAATATATCCCTGGAGGTAGCAAAACTGCTGCTAACACTGTGCAATCTGTTAATCTGTGGTGGGTTGACCCTGTCTGGATGTCATGTGCCCATCAAAGCCACTCTCTCACTGGACAGGAGAGAGAAAATATAATGAAAGGCTTGTGGGTCAAGGTAAGGATGAGGAGAGATCACTCACCAATTACTGTCATGGGCAAAACAGGGTCAGCTTGGGGAAATCAGTTTAATTTATTATCAATCAAATCAGAGTAGGGTAATGAGAAACAAAACCTAAATTTTAAAACACCTTCCTCCCATCCCTTCCTTATTCCCAGGGTCAACTTCACTCTTGATTTCTCTGCCTCCTCCCCCAGTGAATGGCACAGGGGGACAGGGAATGGAGGTGGTGGTCAGTTTATCACGCATTGTTTCTGCTGCTCCTTCCTCCACAGGGGAAGGATTCCTTACACTCTTCCCCTGCTCCAGTGTGGGGTCCTTTACATGGAAGACAGCTCTCAATGAACTTCTCCAATGTGAGTCCTTCCCACAGGCTACATTTCTTCAAGATCTGATGCAGTGTGGGTTCCTTTCCGTGGGGTGCAGTCCTTCAGGAACAGACTGCTCCAGTGTGGGTCCCCCATGGAATCACAAGGTCTGCTAGCAAACCTGCTCCAGCATGGGCTTCTCTCTCCATGGGTCCACAGGTCCCGCAGGAGCCTGCTCCAGTGTGGAACCCTCCACAGGCTGCAGGTAGATATCTGCCTCAACGTTAACCTCCTTGGGCTGCCTCACCATGGTCTTTATCACAGGCTGCAGGGGAACCTCTGATCTGGCACCTGGAGTACCTCCTCCAACTTATTCTTCACTGATTATGGTGTCTGTAGAGTTACTTCTCTCACGTATTCCCACTTCTCAATTCAGCTGCAGTTGCACAGGTTTTTTTCCTTCTTCTTAAATGTGTTATTACAGAGATGCTACCACTGTCACAGATGGGCTCAGCCAGCAGCGGGTTTGTCTTGGAGCTCACTGGCATTGGCTCTATTGAACATAAGGAAAGCTTCTAGCAACTTCTCATTAAAGCCACCCCTAGCATCACACCAATCATTTCAATGTCATTTCTTCATGATTTTCATCCATTTTTTGACAGTTTGCTTTTGTTGCTTCTTCATTTCTGAACTTTAATAACTAAACCCTGTTCTGATCTCATGTCCACATATAGAAACCCAGACCAAGAAGATTGTAAGTCAATTTGGTTTTATCTTCCTAACAATCTGTCTGTTACCTCTAACAAAATTTAGAATTGATTCTTATGAGTTCAAGAAAATATTACAAAAGTTACCATACTTAAATCAAATGGCAGTAGTCTGTCTTTGATCTTGGTTCAGAAAAGTCCTTGCACCATGCCTAACATTTAGCCTGAGCATAAATCTCATTTAAATCAAGCATGTGCTTAAGACCCTAAAATAGGCTTTCCTGGCAAAAGACATCTGTAACTAGTTAGAAACATTTAACCATCCATAACTATCTTTCGTCACTGTGCTCCTGCTTCTATTGCTACTTTATCAATCTTCATTCCTGTCTCTTTGTGCCTGGACAAAAATTGCTTTGGTTCTTGAAAATCTAACTCGCTCAAATTTATTCCTATCCCTTTCCCTTCCTCCTTCCTGTGCATGTAGAATCTTTCCATCAGCAAGCCTCATTGAAAAGCAAACCAAACAAAACACACATCCTCTGAGTGTCAAAGTGACTTTGAGCCCTCTTTCCTGTCTTTTGTAACTTTTTGCCCTAGAAATTCTGTCTGCCCCCCTGTGGGAAAGGTGGGTAGTGCATGATTTTCACCTTTTCATTTTAAGGTTATTCAGCAAGATATTCTGTGGATCTCATTAATGGATTTGACCTCCAAAGCACAAGCTTTCAAACCATGACAAAGTTGAAAATATATTTTTCTGGATTGTTTCCTATTGTAATCAGCAATCTTCCCCTCTGAGGCAATATTTTCTCCTCACCAGGTTTTTTTATACAAGGCTTCAAGCTCTGATTTGTTTCTGTGTTTCCATCTCTCTCTCTTTCTCTCTCTTTTTTTTTTAATATTCTCTAGATATCTCAATAAACTCTACTGCATACCTTATCTCCAAATGGGATTACTAAAAACAATAACTCAGGTTTGCCTTAGTCTGCGTGAATTCTCTAAAATAGATTTACTCTAAAGCTACTGATGAATTTTCAACTATCTCTTCTATTTGAATCCTTCCCTCCTATTCTATCACTATTCACACTCAAACTTATGTTAACATAAGTTTGGCACATTCAAATTTCAGGGCAGACATTTTTAACCAGGGAATACACTTTGGTGAGTTTTACGAGGTAACTGATGAGTTAGATTTCATGACAAACAGGATCAGGGTGCAGAAGGTGGAGACAGAGGTTGGTTCTGAAGCTAGCAGTTCAGAACCACTGATTTGCTTGCAAGCCAAAGGGAAGTTTCCCTTCTTTGACTTCTAGGAGCTTACACCTCTGCCCTTAATGCACATGTGGTGAGATAACATCATGGGAGTGTGAAATGTTTGTGTCAATGCATGTATAATAAGACTATTCACTCAAATGTTTAAGAAAAAAAAGGATGCATGTAGTCTTAACACGGGACTCTGTTAAGTAATTTTTTTAATCACTTAGTCTCAGATCCCTGAATGTATTTAGCATCCTAAATTTTCAAATAAAATCGGTGAAATTGATTCATGAAATGAATGGCTGTTACACACATAAATATTACTTACTTCTGGACCTTTTATCTTTTGGCAGCCTTTTTACTGGCCTCCAGAGAGGTCAGCGAAACTAATGAAAAAATTAACATTAACCATTTTGAGGCAGGGCTGAAAGGGAGAATCTCAGATTTCCTGGTTGCATGGCATTAGAAAGAAGTGAATCCCTTTCATCTAAATATAGCTCTCCTTCCACTATCTTCATATGTAAAATTCAGAAGCTTAACTCCATCACTGGTATCAGTGAGATGCTTTTCCCAAGCCACTTTCAGAAAAAGCCATCAGAAAGTTGTTGCTAAATGTCATTTTCAGTATCGGCATTGCAGTTTCTGTCCATCGCAGATTAAAAGTCTCTTTCAAGCACCACTTTGAATTAAGGAAATTACAGTAGTACTCCAGCTACCCCATAATCTCCACTGGAACACTTTCCCGGCATATTTAGACTACAAATGTATTTCTATCAGCACCATGGAAGTCAGAAGATTGTGAAACCTCTTTGCCGCAATAAGGGGCCAGAGGAGAATGAAAGCTTTTAATTTTTAGCAATGCTTTTACAAAGTACAATATTAAAGTGTCAGGGATTTTTTCCTTTTAGTGCTAGGCAAATCCAAACTAGTAATAAAACAAACTTTTATTCTTCATATTATATGTTCGCTTTTACTCAGTTTTATTTAAAAATCTCTTCTCTGTGGAATATGTTGTTCAAAATGCCTGAAGTAATAATTATTAAAATTAATACCATTATGGTATGTCAGTTTAGGTATTAATGAAGAGAGAATTAATGTGTCACGGTTTAGGGTCAGGGTGGCCCCTTAGACCTATAACAGATGCTCTCTGTTAACCCCCCTCCCTCCCCATAGGGGAAGAGAAAGAGAATAAGGGAGAGAGACTTAGTGATTAGAAAAGGAAACTAGAACAGCTTTAATGATAATAAT
>JAAGNO010005918.1:38118-53666 GCA_033439905.1 Ceryle rudis | reverse complement strand
AGGGCAGTGTTGGAAAAAAAGAAAACAAATCACCATTCAAGTCTAAAAAAGGCATCCACAGCTTTCCTTTAAAATACCTTTCTTCAATGTGAAGGTAAACTGTATTCTGCAGGGAAAGAAATCTCAATTCGAAGACAGCATCTTTGCAAACAAGCTTCTGCTTTGTTTCCCCTAAAATAAACTGAAAGTTATTACCTAAGGGTAAGTAAAACATTTACTTTTAAAAGTATAAACCAAGACTGAACTGTCAAGAAGTATCCAACCAAACCAATACGGGCTTGTCAAAAAGCGCTGAAGTGTTACTCGGTCTGCTCGCTGAAGTCTTTTTACAGCTTTTGAAACTGCTCCTTTTCAATCTGGCTCAGACAGATCTCTCTAACATCCAGCATACCTGAAGGACTGAAGCTGGTATTCAGATGTCAGCAGTGCCCATGTGACAGCTCTCTGACAGAGATCTCAGGCACTACCTTCGTCTCCCAGCCAAGAGGTGCAGGTCTGTACCTACCCGTGTGCCCCATGCCAGGGCACAACACCCCATCTTATGGGCTGCGTTTTACTCACTGAATCCCAGACCAGTTTAGGTGCCACCCAGATGAGGGCCAGCTCTGAAGCAGTCTCAGGGCTCACCTGGTGAGAGGTTCTGCCCCCAGGTGGTTCTAGGGATGGACCGTCCATGACGGCACTCTACGCAGCCTCTGGACTAAGCCACATTATTACCTCCTTCTATAGAAAACTGACAGTTACGTAAGAAAAGAGAATTTCTCTAACTTTCTGAGGCAGGCAAAAGTAAGACTTTTGGCTTGAGTAAGACTAATGAACAAACCACACCTGCCTCTACAGCAACCCAGCACCAACTGCCTCTAACAGAGTGTCTTGCCCTGACTTTACGTGAACACGAAAGTTCATAAAGCTAGAATTCTTCAGGGAGGTCTTCGTTCCCATTATACTATAAATAATAAGAGCACGTGTGAATCACTTAAGGCACAGACTTACAGACGTTAGCGACGTACAGAAAATACAACCAAGGCTAGCTGTTCCATTAAACTGTCACGTCGTCTTTGGAACTTTCCACCTCTTTAGCTTATTTTCTGCACTACTCATCCTTGTTTCCTCCTATCATTTGAGGAAAGTGCAACGACTACTCCAGAATCTACAAATATTTACTCTTCTGTGTTTTGAAACTAACACAGGAAACAAGATTTTGTCTCCCGTCCTATTTTCTAATGCACAAACTTTCATTTTTTTTCCTCTAGATGGTGCAGGCTCCTCTTTCCAGCCCGGGACAAGAGGATGACACCAGCTCCTGTAGTTTTATGAGCTGTGGGTGCAGCATTTATTTTTGGAGTCAAAGCTGCAACAGTGCCTTTCAAAGCTGCTACCATGGAGTTTATTTTTGGACTCTCCCTGGTGGAATTAACTTGAAATGCTGCTTGCACAGCAATTATTCAGATAGTTTTCTACCAGCAGCACAAGCTGACTCATAAAACAGTTATCCCTCAGTAACTGCCTTACAGTTCTTCGCTCAAACACAACCCGTGTATATACTGAAAGCTTCTTCTCCCATGAGTTATGTCTAGACTGCAGCCACACAGGAGGCTGTATTTTCATGTATACATACCCAAAGCAGCTTTGAACTTTACTGCTATAGCTGCAAAACCTCAGGCAAGCCACCAAGCCAATTTACCCAGGTTCACAGAAGACTTTCTCAGTTTCCCCTCTGCCAGATCAGATGGCAACGCAGTACTGACTAACAGCGTTCAGTCTGGAATCACTTAGATGACTTAACTGCATTTCTGACCGCAGCACAGACCTGTTCCAGTGCTCTGTAGCCCACGTACAGACCCTTACCACATCTGGATAGTTGAGCCGATTACACAGAAACGCAAGGAATAAATTATTATAAAAAAATATTAAAAAACCCCTGTAATATCACCTCTTTTTCATTAATTTATACTTTCTTAAAAATTATACAAGCACGTTGGATAATTTTCTACGTTAAAAGGATTTTGTGACCTTTAATTTGCTGATGTAACTACAGACCAGGACGGCAGCAGTCAGCCACTGCTAGGGGCAGGCTATGGGCAGTGAGCTGCCCGCTAGGCAGTCGGCAAGTTAGCAAGCAAGAGAGAATTTCAAGGGCAGCCCTTGAGGAAGCTCCTGCCTCTCACCTCAGCATCACACCGCACTTCAGACAGGGCAAGAAGGGAGGTGAGAAAAGTTAAGACTTGTTAACATTCAGCAGAAAAATTATGCGATACTCAGACTTATTTTTATTTTAAATTGTCTATCAAGCTGGAGAAAATCCCAGTACTATTTTAGATCTCTTACTGTAATTAAACTTTTTTAATTGTTTCAAATCCAAATTCTACCTTTTAGAATAAAGCTGGTCATTTCTTCTTTCGACTTTCTACATTTTTAAATTGGTTGGTACCTCCTGACAAAAAAAAATTCTATGGTCCTCAAAGAGTCTTGTTTAAAATTTGAAAACAGAGCAGAGAGGTTTGGAGGTGGGGGCTGAGCAGAGATAGTTTCCCTCTCCCTGCTCATCTACTGGTTTTGAATGGACTTCTGCCATTCATATTTCCTTCAAACTTTTCAGAGATAGGTCAAGAAGTCTGAAGTACTAGATCGTGCCACCCAAAACTGCAGAAAATTAGAGTATCAATACCGCATTTTACAGGAAACAGAGTTTCTTTGCCCATCTTTGTCCTTAGTCTTTTCTCATCAGAACATTTTGAATTAATAGAGGTATTTAGAAGCATCTAAAAGTGATACTTCCTACGAAGAGGCACAATACCATAACTGCTTGTCCATCCTTTCTGGTCTGCTACTGTACCAATCTGCATAAAATTTTAGAAGGCTAACAAGGACACAGGAAGCAGTTCATCGGGAGCAGAAAGCACTTTTTCTTCCAGTCACATCCGAGCCACGAGAGACAGAATAAACCACAATTCACCTACTCCAATTTCAGCCCGTTGCTCATAAGATGGTCATCAAATGGACACATTTTTCTGGAAAGAGTCTGTCTTACTGGTACTCCTCTAAACATCTCTCTACCTGTGAAAAGGCAATTCATCTTAAATGCTACCAGGCAGGAGGTATAAGCTCTTGAAACAGTCAAAAAAAAACCCCAATCCTTTAACTCATACAGAAAAAAAGCAAGAGTCATAGATAGGCCTGAGGTCAGTTCTACAACTAATTCAGCCACTGCACGCTCAGAGACTTTCACATTTAATTCTTCTAATTTTTAAATGGTGAGCTTTAGTGCATTGCAAATGACATTTCACGTAGTACGGATACACAAATCAAATCAGAAGTAGGTAAGTCTACTTCACACTACTTTTTTGCTCCATTGCCCAGAAGACAGTAACAATGGTACTGACTGAAGATGACAAGCTGCAGAAGCAGAGATCTTCCTACATGACAACTAACACTGTGAATCTGAAAGGACTTTATTTACACTTCTGGCTATGGATTAATTCTAAAGTAATAAAAACTGATCTGGTTTAAATTACAGGTAAGACTGCTTAATTAAGAGTTAATTATACAAAATGTTTACTAGATTAAGTGAAACATCTACTTACCTTCAGAAACTGACTTTCAGAAAGACCATGCCCATCTATTCCATTCCCGAGACGTGTAAACCCCATGTGGTGAGCCGAGGCCATTTTGGCCATCCACGTTTCTCAACTCCCATGCTCCCACCACTGCCTCCCCCAGCAGAGGCAGGAGAATCAATCCATCACCAATACTGACTCAGAACTAGAGCTCCAGAGGCGGAGAGTGCGCCATACAAACCAAAGTTTAGTTGAATCCCTGCATACAAGCCTTTCCCCCAAGAATCAGGGCATTCAAACTAAGTTTTATCAGAAATTATTGCATATTATCATAAGAATGTCCAGGGTGCGTGGATGGAGCAGCTTTCCCTTTCCTGTATCATCAGGAGGGGCAGGGCATACTCAGTGTGACAGCAGGAAGTGCCCTGGCAAAAGCAGGGCATGATGGGTTTTGTCTTTCCCCTTTCTAGCAGATAAAACCACCACTAAAGATGAATTGGTTCAAGGGGTATGTAGAAAAAAAACCCCATGCAAGTCAGAGCTCAAGATTCAGAGCCATTGACTCCCTCAGGATTAGATTACAAGATCCCAGGCACAGAAATGTCTCCGAGAGGAATACGATGGTATGCAATATTAAGAACAGGTACTAGGATGGACACAACCAACACTGCTCTGTCACAGACAGCCCTGAACAACTCACAGATGATCCTAAATTCTTCAACCCAGGCTTTTAGTAACTAACGCTGAAACTTCACCAGGCCTTAGATGAGGACGTAGTGACCGGGGAGCTTCCCTCCCCGTGCACGGGTGCACTTGGACAAATTGACACGTGCGGTAGAAGAGAAGCTAATCTCAAGTGCTACTTACTAACCATTACTTACAAATGTGTTATCCTTTGCTTCATGCCCATAACCTTTGTTTTGGGGATGATTATGTTGATTTCAAGAGGTACAAACACTAGGAAAAGGAGAAAAAACTTGAGTACCAAAACCATCTTAACTAGATTACAATGAGCATGGTCACGCATGATGGTTCCACCTCCTGTTCCTGATTTCTTCTGGCACCAATAAATTAACACACTTTATACTTTTGGAGACAACAGAATAAAGCATTTCACTTACAAATCTCCCAAAATAGGAAGTAAAAATGTAATCACCTTTCACCAGCCTAAAGCTGGCTGATTCCACGTGTTTTGCTTTTAAAAGAAAAAAGCCCAAGAACAAAACAAAACAAAACCAACCCCCAACAAAACACACACAACCAAACACCTTTCATGGGAATTCATAAGCTCATAAATTGTGTCAGCCAGCAAAATCTTTGAAGTCCTAGTAAGAAAAACCAAGTTAGAGTAACTATTGTAAATCAGACCATTCCAAGGAACCGTGAGGTAACAACAGGGAGTAACAGGAAAATCCAAGCTGGCTCCTGACCTGATGACAAAAGGTATTACTGTTGTGTTTGCCACGAATGGCATGGCTAAGCAATTGTAGATAGGCAAATTAATTACTTCAACAAAAGTTTACTAGATCAAGCGAAACGTTTAAGGCATAAAGAGGCATAAAGACTTTCACCCTTCAAGTCAGAAGATGACGACCAGGCAAACTCAGTTTTGGGTGGTATGCATTTGCCATCAGTAAATTGGATAGAAGTACCCGGTGCTCTGGACGTGGCAGCAAGATGCGAAGTTGTGTAGGTAAAAAAAATGAATGACCCTCTCAAAGGCTTTAACTTGCTCTGCTGTCTACATTTTTCAACATTTCTCATTGGCAATGAAATAATGTTTTGTCACTAAGTTACAATGACTGAAGTTCCACAAAGGTCCAAAAATAATTTTGCAGTAAACTACTACAGAAATCTTAGGGTCACCATCACCTCATGATGCAGACTTTGGTAGTTCCTGTTCAGTCCTTTCAACGCCTAACCCCTGCCAATGCTTCTGCAACAAAGAGCATACAGAATCCATACAGAAACCGCAAGCAGGGGAATGAACACTAACCAGTTGGTGTTGGATGCAGGAAAAAAAAAAATATACAACAAACAAGAGCCTTTGAAGTAGTGGATACAGACATTACTAACACTGCAAGATTTGTGACCAAAGGACTGGGATCAACAGTAAGTCCCGTGAATAAAGCAGAATGCTGATGGGTGCTTTAGTGACAAGAGCTGTATTAAGCAGAGAGGACAAAAGAATGTCTGCTTTTTCAAGGACCCATTGACTATGGCTGATACCCCCACAACCGAGCAGAGTAATGCTCCAGCTTCCCGGGCTGTATGTACTTCATAATTTATGAATGACGATTTCCTCTTAGCTACAGGACTCAGAGCTGGAGTTATTCCCCCCAAAAAAGGGAGGATGTTCTTGAAAGATACTTACTGAAACTTTACTAGCACAAAGCTCACTACAGGATGAAAGAAGAATAAGGGAAAAATCTTACAGACATCTGCATTCTACTCTTATTGGGAGGATTGTTTCTAAACCACCAGGAACGAGTTTCCAGAAACCTTCTAATTTTTAATTACTATTTATTATCTGCTCCTCTTGCATGAGAAATATTTGTTAGTTTGAACAGATCTTCCACCTCCATGGTTTTATATCAAAACCCTGGGAATGGCTGTATTATTCAACATCAGCCTTTGGTATACGAGGCAATACATACTCAGCTCTTTAAGCCTGCTTCTTCATGTCCTCAGTCATAACTCTTAATCCTTTTTGCCACCACATGGATGGGTTTAACACCTTTGATTAGAACAGTTTATCTTCCGACAGAGATTACATTTTAATTAGTTGTCTTGAAACAGTTACAGGCTGGAGAAGTTTAAAAGATGAGTCCTTTAAAAAAAAAAAAAAAGTGTGAAACGTACTTCCCATACAGAAAGCCAAAGCTACACATAAAATCAAAGACAGATCTACCAGTCCAAAAAATATTTGATATTGACTGAGTAAGCCCTGAACAAACAAAGTTGCCTGCCTCAAGGAAAAAGCTGGACTAGTGAATGACATCAACAGGAAGCAAGCAACACTATCTCTTCCTATCACTCCACTTGTGTTCTCAGCTCATTGTTTGGGTAATAAGCGCTCTGATCACAAGGGGTCCGAACTGCAACATGCTGTCCCCCAGCAAATAACATACTTCCAGCTTTGCATTTATCCTGTTGTGCTTTAATATAAAGGAAATATGGCACTTTCAAATCCTTAATTCACTTTCTTTTCAGTGACGTAATGAAAAAAAAACATCAGTTATGATCCGGGAGGAAATTACACCAGGAAGTGAAAGTGTTATTGGTGACCGAGAGCCATTTTTACCCATGCCACTTCTAGGACTCCCTAAAGGGCAACAGATTTCCACAGGATGGAAGTTCACCATGCACAGTGAAAAGACAGAAGTCACCATCGCAGGCTGCAAAAAGGGAAAAAAAATTCAGCTGAAACCAGTAAGGAAAAAAAATCTCTGATGGAAGTGGTAAAACACCAGACAGGGCACCCAGTGAGGTTACAGAAATCCCATCCTTGCAGGTTTTCAACACTCGACCGGTAAAATCCCTGAGCAACATGATCTAACTGGTGTTAGATCCTGCTTTAAGCAGGAGGCTGGACTAGTTTATGTCCAGAGATCCCTTTCAAGCTCCAAGACCTCATGGGTTTATTCTTAGTTTATGAAGATTCCACTCAGCTATCTGTATGAAGTGCAGGAGATTCTAGTGACGGTAAGCAACCTAAGTAAAATTGACTCAGTTTAAGAAAAGATACAGTATGAAGATGAATTCCCAATTTAAAGAGTGCACAAGTGTTCTGCAACACACGAATAGTTCAACTTCTGTGGAGCAGCTGTTTGGCAACTCAAGAGAAAAGCCTACTTAACAACAGCACTTAGCTATTAAAGAACCTTCCAAAGAAAAGAACAGACATTTGTGTTATCAAAACAATTACTGCAAATTTCCTGAAGATTCAGCAGTGGAAAAATAAGAATCAAACTCAGGCAATTTCACTGAAAAAATCAGGATTCCAAACAGATTAAAAGAAATGCAAATATGAGGGGGAAGTCTGACTTTCTTCCAAGTTTGACCACATAGCAGTATTAATCTATGCTGATCTCCAAGAGGAGAAGCACCACCAGCTGCCCACCATTTACAGAACAGCGCTGCGTAACTGGAGATCTGATGTAACCGATCAGATAAAGGGGTCAGAAGATATGCAGAAGACAGCTTCTGCCTTCTGCAAGCGTAAGTGGTACCAGGCAAACACACGGATGACACTACAGAAGGCACCAGCTGAGTGCCAGCTAGGTCAAAGCCAGAGCAGAGCAGCAGCTAAACCAGGAAGGGTGAGAGTTGAACCTTACAGCAGAAAGGCTCCCCCACATGCCTGCTGCCCAAGCGAAATACATCAAAGTGTGACTGGCTGGAACGTTTCTGAGGGTAGAAACACCTCCTAGAATTCCTTTCTTTTCCCCTTGTCCTTCCTGCAACCCTGTTTCCCCATTAGCCTTAGTGCTGAGGTGTCAGTGGCTATTACTCTCCCAGTGGTGAACGCGCCTATCTTTCTAAACATCTGCATGGTCCGCTGTACTCCAGGCGCCTTACTCTAGGTCATGCCTTCACATCACCTTTAGTACCTCCATTAAGCTCCGTTTAAACTACTTAAACTGGTGCAAAAAACCCCCACAAAACCCTGAAATCCCAAAGCCCCCTAAACAACAAACCGTGACATTTCTGCCAGCCTAAACTCCATCACAGGGCTTTAGTTAAACAGCAGCTTCAGGGGCCACCACGACCTAAGACCTGCTGCTCATGGAAGAGCTGCACAAAGTTCAAAAGCGACTGAACTCCGTGCAGCGTAAGACTCCTAAGTCTTGCAAAAAACTTTTTGCAAGATGATGTTGTGTGATATCGAGTGGTTATCAATAAAGCAGCGTTAAACGCCAATAATAAAAGTAACTTACACTTGCATGAAAACCCTAATATTCTCTGGAAGAAGGAAAGGGTAAATCAGAAACTGCACTTGATTCAAAGTAGGTACTTTAATAATTTAGACTGCAACAGACTATTCAATGTACCAGGACAAATTCGTGAAAGAAAACGGGTTGTGCATCACCCACCCTTTAAAAGCACATCATTGCACACCACTGCTTAGTCATGTGTTCTCTAGACTGGACAAGTGTGGAACAGACAAGATCTTATCATGATTAAAATAAAAGTAAAAGCTTTAGTTAGATTTCTACCTGATTAAAGCCTCCTGCCACCCTGCAACTACTATAGACACTGGTGACATTCAAATTCCTCAGAGACTCTGCACTAAAGATAAATTATTAGGTGTATTTAAACATCCATCCCAATAAGAACTCTGAACAAAAAAGCCCATTCTTCTTTCCCTGGACTAACTGCTTCTAAACTCTCACCAGAAAACTACACAAACAGCCAAACAAAGCTGAAAAATAAAACCTTTAAAAGCCCCCAAACAATGCTGAGGATACTAAAAAACCTTTATATAAAAGATGAAGCTCCCAGTTAACTACTTTGCTCACGGCTAACTACTGTGCATCAGTGACATGTATGAATCAAGACCAAGAGAAATAAGAACAATGAGAAAACAACATATTCTATCCCACTCCCACCCACCCTCTTCTGACTCCATTGCTTTTTAATTCATCTACCCACCCGCTGGTCTTTTGACACATGCACAATGAAAACCAAAATGTAACAGCCAAAATAATTCTCCAGTAAATCATCTGCGTTTCTTTCCATCTCCTACTCTTCTACTTCTCCTCATTTTTATGACTTTTAACATTTTGCCTACGTGATATTTCATGTAAAATGAACATCCAGCTGATTTTACAAACACAGTACAAGTAGATGCAGTTTCTTACCTAATCTATAGAAAATGTCAATTAATAATTATGGCCATCCTCAGTACAGGCACATCTTTAGTGACAACAAATCTTGCCTTGAAACCATCACGTGATAAATGCATCTACTGTTTACTCAAATTTTCACAGGAGAACAAGTAAGTCTGTGACAAAGGGCAAATGCTTTACCAGGAACCCAGACTCGACTAAGCATTCATCGCTCAGCCCCCGCTGTTGCTACTACAAGGATGTGGGGTTTGGACCATCTTCTTTGCTATACGTGATTTATTACAAGGTTTATTTTTCACTTCATAATGCTCAGGATCAACAGTTACTGCCCTGGCACTGGTATCATTAACCATTTATTTTCCTAGTGGTTGCATTAGTATCTTCAAAACCCACACCAATACACAGGGACTTGAATATCCTGCTGTGCGCCGTGACGTTTCTATTAGCAAAGTCACAGGGAGAAAGTTTTGCCAATTTCATTTTTGCTTTCAACTAAGATATCGGTCCAAAGAGGGAAATTAGATCATCGTAAAAAAATGTTTTCAGAAATAATAGGGAAGTTTTCAAATGACTAGCTTAACTAAATCTGCTTCTTCTACCTACTTTTACAGACCTTTATCCTTTTTAAATCCAAGTGCTCACTATCTCACCGCAGTCTCAAAAATGTGTTTGAACAAATCTGTTCTCCCTTGAGAGAAAAAAAATACAATAAAAATCAGCTTAAAATAAATTTATTAAACAGTACAAAAATAAGCATGCTGGAAATCGAGATACATAAATAACATACAATGCAAATGAAAAATGGAAAACGAGACAGGTAACTTAACAACCGAGCCAAAAGGTACAACACAAATGCTAAAATAAAATTTTAAAAAGCATTTACATTTCTAATGAAATGTTAATGATGCCGACAAAGAAGAAAAAAAAAAAAACAAAACAAAAACAAACAAACAGCTAAAATGCTTGAATATCAAGAATTGCTATTACTGTAGCACAGGTGAACACTAAAACCGTTGCAGACTTCAAACATTCAAAGACCAGCCTGTACTGCTGCACTCTTTCGGAGCCGCTCACTAAGCGCAGCGTGGGCACGGGGAGGCTGGCAGACCTAACTACGGCCCCTGCCAGGAGAGAAGGGCCATCTGCAGACGTGGCAGGCACCAGAACAAGAAACTGTGAGTGTGTGCAAGTTAGTCGTAACAACTGCTCCAAAGGAGTCTCCCCTTCTGATCCCTCCTGACTAGAGGCTGGCTTAAATTCTGAGGCAGGCTTCAAAAGCACGTATATTATATATAGATATATTACAGTTCTGTAATATATACCTAAAGTAAAGATTGTGTAAGCTGTACCCTAAACACTCCTATTATGCATATTAAAGATCCAGCAGTTTCCTTAATTTTCTATTTCCCATGCAGAACTTGCCTCTATCACAAGTTTTGTACGTAACTGACAAATATAAACGTAGTGAAGTTTTTTATTTGGCATAATTTCCCATCTTCTTTAGAATTAGCTTCAAATAGTACTCGAGTCAGAAAAATCTGTATAGAACTAGGTCAAGCCAATCCTGCATCATATGTTTTCCTTTTTTAATTAAATCAGTAATTTCACCAGCAGCATGTCATTACAGTAAATACTTTTCATTAGCAGCACTGACATATTATGTACCCTCTTGTAACTGAGGGTATTTCAGGTGATGACATGTAGTTTTGCAGGATCTAAATACTTTTTCTGTCTCTAGCTACTAGTTTGCTGCAAAACCCTCAAACAGCTGAGACGATTTTATAATTCAAGACTTTACTTATTTTACCTTTCTTTTTTAAGGTAAGAATTGACAAACCTAACTTTACCATCATTTATAAACGAGCTACTATTCAGCGATTTGAGACTGACATTTATTATTGACATCTGCACCACAGATTTACCTCTTCATCCCAGCAGGGCTTTAAATTCACTGAAAATTTATTTTCTGTATTGTTTTGCTTAAATATCTTAATCCTAGGCTTCAAAGACAGGAAGCCCGTGCTTTTACAACACACTGCTAGATGAAGATTATTCAGGATTTAGTCAGAGCTTATTTCAAATGTTTATACAAAACTAACAATACCTAATTAAGAACAGTCTGCTCTCGGAGAGCAACAGCTTTACGCGTCTTCCTAAACTGATAAACATCCAGATGGGTCAAAAAAAGGGGCAGGAAAAACTTAACTCTCCCCTTATGCAAAACTCGCATATGAACACCCTTTGGAGTTTTAGATAAACTTAAAAAGAGAGAGGAATTGAGGGAGGGGCAGGAAGAAGGGGCGGAGATGTTACTAAGGAATTATCTGTCATTATCTCTTAAATCCTCAACGAGCTAATACCGTTTATCATTACTTGGGCAAGTTTTCTGCAGGGAGACATCAAATTATCTGCAAACATAACGAAGGGAAAACTTTACAGGGAATAATTTTCTAAGATTTTTAGCAACGTTAAGAATCTAATAGCTGCAAGTGTCAAGAATTTAGCAAGTCTGTGCCTTCTATCCAGCACTGAATATTGAGCCTGTTCAAAGCTTATACACGATCATTCCAAGCTACACCCTAACCTAGTTAAGATAGTTAATCATCAAATTATGCAGATGAACAGATGCAGCTGCCTGGAGAATAGTGCAAGTCCTGTTTCTCAGCAAGCTGACAGAGGTGCAAATTCTCTATCATTTTAAAAAGTAGCAATTAACGATAACTTTTTAAAGCTTGCTCATGTGCAAGTAAATGAAGCTTCTGATCGTATACGTGAACATGCACACACAGCAGCAGCTGAAAAATAACTTCAGCTGTTTTAATAATATCTACCTATCTGCTCTACTCGGAGTATTTTTCCTGCTCACTACGTGGTTACCACTCTGAAACCAAGACTGCTTACATTCCTCTCTAGGGTGGAGCAGATCATTATTTGTAAGGCAGACTTTTGAGTCATAGCTACCAGCTGGTAGTACAAGCAGCTACCAAGACACTCAAAATAGTTTGGTAACTAATGCAGCAGAAATACTTCTTAACTTGCGAACAAGACAGGTTCCCCCTGCCTCCTCTTTCAGTCCTCCACAGATATTTTTGCTCTACTTAAATGTTAGCATTAGTATTTATTAGAAGTCTGATAAAAAAGGAAAATTTTCACGAGCATGGCATATCCAAAGGATCCATTTCTAGCCAAAGCAATTTGAAAGCTCATGGTGAAAAAACAAAACAAACAAACAAAAAGCCCCCCCCAAAAATAATCCCAAAACCAACGAAAAGCCAAACAGACAACACCCAAAAAGGATCTGGTAATGACATGACTCAGAACCTTCTCCACTTAATATCCAATTATTTAGAGATTCGTGAATTTGCTCTATTTTGGTGACGCTATTTTACTTTATATTTTAATTAAAATTCTTCTCTCTTTTCACGCTGACCCTGATCAGAGGACACAGTGTATTTTCTTGTTTAACTCTTAATTTCCTTAAAATTTTCTCAAGTTAAACAAAAATAAACAGATATACACAGAAGTGGTATATCTTTGAAAACACTCAGATTTACCTTTTTTTTTAAAAAAAAAAATAAGTGTGTTTTAAGTAACTACCAAAGTCAGTTAACAGTTCTGGATTTTCTTGCTTGCATGTGCTTCCCCCCCATTGAACTCGACAGTCTTTTTGGTATAGCATACAGAATTTACACAGAACGTATATATAGACGAAACAGCAGGCGAACAATATTCAAATCAAAGTTAAAACTAAAGATGCTTGAGGGTTTTTAAAATGAAGGATTTAATAAAACTAGAACCCATTCGTCTAGTTTTGCTCTCCCCGACCTTCCATTCTATACACTACGGTTCTGGAGATGTCCTCGTTTGATTCAGGTGACACTTTTTTCCATACTGTTTCTTTTAAAGCAAGTTCTTGCTGGAGATTCTCATAGTCCATTGGTCCAAAGGAATGCTAGTTGTTCAAGCAACATACATTATTTATTAGTGTATTTGAAGAAAAAAAAAATATCCATACTTGCAGTCAATGCACCTCTTCATATAAACTGTTATTTTCTCTTTTCCAGTTATTTAAAAAAAAAAAAAATCAACTTCCAAACTGGGTATTTTTTAGACACATACATGCAATTAGAAGCACTTTAAAAATCATTCTACCGTCTCTTCTCCTATTGAAATCTTCACGCCTTAGTTAAAATATCAATAGCAATAAAAGCAAAGAGGTTTTTCCTCATCTCAAGTACCCTCACACTTTTATCTTTTGTACGTGTAGCTGGAGTGGATTCAGTTCATCATCCCCAGAGATTTCTTACACCGCTTCCTTAGTAACAGGCACTTGTCTGCAGCACCGTAATGCTTGAATTCACTGCCTGTGCAACTCCCAGTAAGTAGTGTGGTCTCACAGATAGCACTGCGGGAAAAAATGCTAAACATACATCTCATGCACTGCGGCACAGAGCAGAAAGGCTAAACTAAGCCCACCAGCTGGTCAAATCTTTATTAAAAAGGCAACCAGTAGAGTAAACCCCTTTGCAACTTTTATCAGATACCACATACTTAGCCTAGCAAGGGAGATGAACTGCACGACATGAAGTTCCAAATCTAATGGGAAATTCTACTACATGGTAGCGTGGTCCACCCAGGTAAGCGTGCCCTGATAACATAAACTGACTAGCTTATCTGAAAGCTTTGATGCAATACACGTCATCGAGCAGTTTGGCATTTAGAAAAGAACTTTCCGTATTACTTCTGAGGTCTCCAAACCATACTCACTAAACACACATAGTAACTTACCCGCTGATCACCACCTTCTCGGCGAGGGTCAAGCTTTTTTGCAAAGTGTCTCAAATTATCGTAGTTATGGAAATTGCACAAAGAAACCAGATCCTGAGGGTATCAAGAGAACATTCATTATTATTTGCCTATGATAGTCAAAAGCATATGATATTTTAATAATACCACCACTTATGTTTTATTTCCTATCCTAGTAGTAGTAATAAAACTAGTAGTAAGAGAAGCTTATTTAACGAATGCGTACCAAGGTCTGTAAGGCCCTTTGAAGGGCATAAGACAATGATATCAAGTTCTATTAACACCCCTAAATTCCTTTTGTAAGGAGTACAAAGCAAATAGCAATTTGCAAAATATCTATTTTAATATAATTCTACTCCAGCTGTATGGAACACTTCAGGAACAGGAAGAACATTCTGGGCTAGTCCAGTACATAAAACTTCCATCTAAAGGAAGAAACAAGAAAATGTGTGACATAATGGATTTTAATGCAGTCTGAATTACAACCCGAAAGGCTGTAATTCTAGCACTTTGTTAGGCTGTTGTATTTTTCAAAGTGAATGTTGGGTTCGTGTTACTTTTATGCCATGACCCTCTTTCAGGTTTTAGGCATAAAATAAATATGGTAAATCCTCCACCTACCTATTGCTCTCTGATTTATATTTAAATTATCAAGATTATTTCATATGTAACTAACTTAAGCTAGAATTAACAGCTTCTTAGTACTCTTAATTTGTAGCTGTAGAGAGGTTAGATAAATCCAAGTATGAGAAGTTTTAACTACTGCTCATCCACAAGCTAACCCTTGCATGCTGTAAGTCCCATGATGTTGAGGAGTTAAGACTAGTCATGTAACTGTTCACCCTAGGAACCAAAGTCCATCCAAACTACTGCCACCGCAGCTTAAACTGTCACCACGGTACTTAAACAAACAAACAAGCCTATTTATGCCTTCAACTTCCAAAGCATTGCCTTACAGTTCCTCTGGGGCTCTGGATAGCCTACTATTCTCTTTGAGATTCCCCTGGCATTTATAATTAGTGGGGGGAAGGGGGGAAGCCAACAACATTTTTTTACCTTCTCCTCTCCCAGAAAACTTCTTTATTAATCATTACAAAGTGCTCTACAAAAATCCCTCCTGCTTCTAGTGCTGCAATCAAGAGACCATGCATAGTCCTTTCAAAAGCAAGAAAGGAATCATAGAATGTTAAGGGCTGGAAGGGACCTCGAAAGGTCATCCAGTCCAACCCCCCTGCCAGAGCAGGATCACCTACACCAGGTCACACAGGAACGCATCCAGGCGGGTCTTGAATATCTCCAGAGAGGGAGACTCCACAACCCCCCTGGGCAGCCT
>JAAGNO010005918.1:0-38018 GCA_033439905.1 Ceryle rudis | reverse complement strand
TTTCGAAATGGTTTCCCAAGCTTCCACAAGGGGGGGGTCGGGGCATTTCTTTTTGGTTTTTCGTTTGTTGGGTTGGGGGTTTTGGGGGGGCGGGAGATGGTGGGGGTCGGTGTAGTTGTGTGGGGTTTTTTCCCTTTTGTTATGATGAATATTTGGCTTTTATGGAAGAAAATTTGATCTTGTCTGTACATGCCTACTTATGTTCAGTAACTCTGGAAATATTTAGTGAAATTCTGTTGAGTGACGTGTCTAATTTTACTGTGGCTACAATTCAAATGTAAAATGAGAGTCCTGATAGTGGTAAAGTTTACAGAGGAAATACAACGAAGTGCAAGAGGTGCTTTCATGGAATGACAGCTGTCTGATTTGGCTTTCTGTTAGAATCACATCTTAGTTGTATGGATGGATGCAAACTGCTCTAGACAGGAAAACTTCATGCTTTGGCTCAAGAAAGGGACAGAAGGTCACTCTTGAAATTACTTCCTTTGAGCTTATCTGTTTCTCTTTCAATTTTTCTGTTTCATGCTTGTTTCTATTTGTTTAGCATTCTTGAACAGCTGAGGCACATAGAATAGATGAGGCCAGGCTGACAGAGTTGGGCTTATTCAGCCTGGAGAAGAGAAAGATCTGGAGAGACCTTCCTGTGGCCTTTCAGTACTTAAAGGGGTCTGTCAGAAAGATGGGGACAATCTTTTTAGCAGACCATGTTGTGACAGGACAAGGGGTGATGGTTTTAAACTAAAAGAGGGGAGATTCAGACTAGATAGAAGGAAGAATCATTTTACAAGGAGGGTGTGTGAAACACTGAAACAGGTTGCCCCGAGAGGTGGTAGATGTCCCATCTCTGGAAACATTCAAGGTCAGGTTGGATGGGCCTCTGAGCAACCTGATCTAGCTGAAGATGCCCCTGCTTATTGCAGAGGGGTTGGACTAGATGCCCTTTAAAGGTCACAGAATCACAGAATGTCAGGGGCCGGAAGGGACCTCAAAAGATCATCCAGTCCAACCCCCCTGCCAGAGCAGGATCACCTAGAGCAGATCACACAGGAACACATCCAGGTGGGTTTTGAACATCTCCAGAGAGGGAGAGTCCACAACCCCCCTGGGCAGCCTGTTCCAGTGCTCTGTCACCCTCACAGTGACAAAATTTCTCCTCATGTTTACATGGAACTTCCTATGCCTCAGCTTCCACCCATTGCCCCTTGTCCTGTCATCAGGCATCACCAAGAAAAGCCTGTCTCCCTCCTCCCAGCACTCACCCTTTATGTATTTATAAACATTGATCAAATCACCCTCAGTCTCCTTTTCCCCAAGCTAAAGAGCCCCAGCTCCCTCAGCCTTTCCTCATAAGAGAGATGCTCCACTCCCTTCATCATCTCTGTGGCCCTGCGCTGGACTCTCTCAAGCAATCCCATGTCCCTCTTGAACTGGGGGGCCCAGAACTGGACACAGTACTCCAAATGCGGCCTTACCAGGGCAGAGTAGAGGGGCAGGAGAACCTCTCTCGACTACTGGCCAGCCCCCTTTTAACACACTCCGGAATGGCATTGGCCCTCTTGGCCACAAGAGCACATTGCTGGCTCATGGGCAGCCTCCCATCAACTGGGACCCCCAGGTCCTTTTCCCCTTCGCTGCCTTCCAACAGGTCAGTCCCCAACCTACACTGACACCTGGGGTTGTTCTTTCCCAGCTGCCAGGCTCTACACTTGCCCTTGCTGAATTTCATCAGATTTCTTCCTGCCCAACCCTCCAGCTAGGAAGAGCCTGCCCAACAACTGGGTCTTATCTACGAAGGCATGTTCTATGTCAGATGGTTTACAAAGATCTGTTTAAAAATACATCAGAACAGCAGTATTTCGTTAGAATCTTCTTCTTTTATCATAATGAAAAAAAAGAGTTGCCTTTCCAATGTTTTAGAAACTGTTTTCTTTATGATTGGAGAGGAAAAGAAATCTGCAAATAGAGCTCTACAGCTTCTGAGGCAGAATACGTGAGACCAGCTCTTTTGTTACTTTGGGAAGTGTTCCTTTTCAAAGTTGTTCTGACTTCATATTTTCTTAATGCTCACTGAATTGAAGTGTTATTTATTACTAAACTGCAAATGTCTCTTCGTGGACTTTCACCCTGGGATCTTGCTATGTACGGAAAAGTAGCAAATTACTATTCAATGCATTTAAATCTCAGCTATACTAACCAAAGCTCAGTAAACATCAGCTGCAAAAGGAGGAAAAAAAAAAGACCCACAACCAAACCAAGAAACAAACAAACAAAAACCCCAACCAAAAATCCACAAAACAAACCCCCAAAACTAAAGGCAATGTTGCTTACATGGCAAAAGTGAATTCCTTTAACGCTGTTGCCCATCTTGTCCAAAGGAGGTGACCAGCACATCAAGCCCATGACATTTGGAACAACCAGAAGAATCCCACCAGCAACTCCAGATTTTGCAGGAAGACCAACCTAAAGAATAATTAGAGAATTACTGACCTCTGCAAACATTCTTTACTATTACAACACAAAGCATTAGCATTTCACCGAAGACAATTACGCAGCATTTACAAAACGTAGATCCGGAAAGCACTTCAAGCTGGGAATGCATTACTACTTATCTCTTTTTTGATAGACAATAAACTGAAGCACAGTCATGGCAATCCAAGCTACACAATCGTAAAGTTATTTGTTCTCAGTAACACAGAGTCAGTAAGACAGTGAAAATGTCAATCTAATATTAAAAAGCAGTTATGAGGAAGCAATAACGTTTGCAACAAGGCAGCAGTATGAACTTACAGATATAAACCATGTGTATGACTGGAACCAGGTTAATTTGAAAAGGTAAAAATCAAAAACCCAAGAAAACAGAGGAGTCTGTCCCTGAAATTATACTTATTTACTATCTGGATAAAGGTACTGCTTTTCTCCAACAGGAACTAACATGTCTCGCATCCTCACAGCTCTGTAAACAGTAACTTTTAGGTCACGTAAAGCGTCATAATCAATTTTTTTGTGTGCAATAAGGAAAAACTGAAAAAGCTCAAAAGATAATGCTGAAAATACAAATAAGATGCAGTACATCTTGAAATACGTTCATGCAAGAGACATACTGCCGGAAAACAGAAGCATGGCACGTAAGCCGTGCACACGACAGCCACTCTTACAACACATGAGGACAATTCACGAGCCTGAGTTAGTGAAGAAAAAGCAACTGCCTGCAAAGGCTTTCTGCTATTATTTGCTCCCACATAGCTGGATTTCTCCAGCGAGGCCGTTTCCAGTTACACCTGCATCATGACCTGCTTCTCTCACGAACAGCCCTTCTTAAAGGACAGTATTTGTTTTGACATGAAAAGGACTGCCAAGTGTGAAGCGGCAGAGAGCCGTAAGCGCAATAAGGTACGATGCACTAGCCGTGCCTTGAATCCTAGGTGAGATTTTTCCCATACAGTGTGTTCAGCTTCTAAACAATCCACATAACAGCCCCTCCTCTGCCCCCAGAAGCAAGCCCTGGAACATGGAGAACAATAGCACAGATTCATCTTCCTGGTCAGCTATAATTAATATCTGAAAACTACTTACATGGAAGGCAAACTGCCCTGAAAAGTCATACATGCCACAGGAATGCATTAAACTCAAGGTATTCCGGACTGCTTCAGGACTCAGTACTCTTTCACCAGTGATAGGGCAAAAGCCACCGTTAGCCAGAGTTGCTGCCATCACACTTGCTGATTCACATGTTACTTCTATTGAGCAAAGCTTATGAAAAAGAAAGAGAGATAATAAGAACTGATACTTCTACCACAGTAAGGCAAAACTATAGCAGGATCAACGTCTCTACAGAAATAACATCTCATAAAATAACTTATGCCATAATATTCGTTACAGATGATGCTAGTAGCATCAATTAATATGGTCTGAATCTTCCTACTATAAAGATCCCAGCGACAGTGCTTTAATAGTTTGGGACAGTATTTTTAAGAGGTTAGTGCCTCTGCTCGATTCCTCCCCCCACCCCCCTTATGTTCCTTTGAGAGGAAGAGGTCTGGAAAACAATCTCAATATTTTGCATCTGCTTAAATGGCAAAGCCACAGAATGACTGTTTTGTTTTGTTTTGGTTTTTTTCCAGTGAGTTTGTTTTGTGTGGTTTGCTTTTTTTAAGCCTTAAAAATCCCCACACGTTACTGAAAGTACATTTTAAAGCTGCAAACTCTAGCACATGCAAGTCTTAATGCCAGCACTTCCTTCTGATGCAGCCTTATTTCACTTTTCTCTCACATATGGTTTATGTAAAAGTATAGATATAGTAATGATACGACCACATGGAAACTTCTCCCAGGATCCCTGCTTCAATACAGACTATACATACTTTGGTGACACATCAGGAAATGTGATATGATGCCGTCACCTGATGCTGCCTCATTTCTGCAGAAACCAAAAGATAAGCTGGTTTCAACCTGAAATGCTACTCTGAGAAGTAAACAAACTAGTGCTTGTATTCTTGCTTTTGCCAAACAATCATTACATGATACTTCATGAAGTTACCTAAGCCAAGTTTTCATGAGTAGTTACTACCTGGAATTCTTATTTTCCGGGTGCCAAACTCAATACATCCTAGTCCAATCAACTGGAGTTGCAAATCAAGAGATTGTCAGAGACGCATCTAAAATGGCAACTGTGTTTTAAACATATGAAGTATTACATGATATCACCTACTTTGAAAAAAAGTGTTTCTAGGTTCTCACTTTTAAGCGCCTGCATTTTCTACCTTGGTTCTCTAAAAAGGAGAATAATCCATCCGCGCTTTACAGATAATAGGAAAGTGAGTTTATTCCTGTTCAGAAAGTTCCCAAGGGAGAAACCCAAAGAAAAGAAATAACTAGCCTTTTTAGAAGGATCCGAGCAGAGCATTGGAAAGCAAGCGTTATACAATGACAAAAACCCAAAGACAGTGCTGGTGTGTGAGCTGCCCTCTTCCCCAGTATGGGGTGAAAAGGCAGTTTTGCAAGGTGGGGGGGCGGACTGGGGAAGAATGACGCATAGTCGTGAAATTAAGAGATCATAACGCACAAAAATGAGGCCCAATCAAAAGACATTAGAAAAGTTAGCTTTGGCATTTCTTAACTTATGAATAGCTCGGCACTCAGAAGCTTATCAGGACTTGAGACAGTGGGATAGAAAAGAATTTAAAAAGCTATCTTTTTTTTTGTAATAATGGAAGTTCAGAGTAGACTATTAGCTTGTACCTAATTTCCAAGTCAACAAAAGCTGTATCCCAACACACAAAAAAAAAATAATCTGAGCAAACTTGCATTTAAATATATATTGGTTATCATTTGTACAAGAGCAAGTTCCAGGAATCATAAACAGATTCATTTTGAGAACTAAATTCTACACTTTTTTTAATACCATAGACGGACTGAATCAGTAACACAACTGGAACTGCCTCTTGAGAGCTACACGCAGCAGGGCTGACTGAGTTGTGAGTGTTTTAACATTAGGAAACCCTTACTGAGGAAATACCTCACACCTGCCAAGTTCTCCTTTTGTAACAGTTCCAAATAACTTGCTGAAAGTGAAGAAGGGAAAGGGAAGAATATATGCAAGTAGGTTATTTGTTTTAACTCTTAAGCATTGAATTAAACAAGAAAGGAGATATTATTGTACTTACAGTAGAGCATGCATATACTTTTTTTAGTTACACCCGGAGTTTAAAGCGCTCAACAGTACAATAAAGAACAGCAACCCAAAAAGGCAGAAATACTTGGTCAAATTCAGTGAAGTAAACCAAGGCATTTTAAGCTTCTACCTACTAGCGTTTTAAAGACTACTGCTAGTCTGCCTTAGCAATAAGGACATTAAGTACATCACCGAAACAAAAGCAAAGCTGGATACATCCAATGGACATCATTCGTTTCCAGAGTTCATCAGAACCTGACAAGTTTAACTAGAAGCCATTAAAAACTTCCCATCTCTGAACAAATCAGCTTCTACTGCTTAGAATAGTAATTCAAAGTCATAATGAGTATCAATTTTAAAGTCAGTTACCTGAAAATAGAAGTCTAGTATAGCAACCATATCCGTGCCTTCAGGAAAGCACTGAGGAAGAAAAATAAAAGAGTCTTCAGGGATTATTTTTTTTTTTGTAATACTGCTTTTGGAGAGACATAAATTCAGCTCTATTCTTGTCAGCATGTTAAGCATTAGGCAGATTTTAAGAATAGAAATATGAAAGCATATCAGATTTTGAAATAATACAGTGCACCGAGTTCAGTAGGCTAGGGATTAAAATATTTTTCAGTACAGCTTTCAACGTCTTTAAATCAGCAAACCGCAAAATGCATCTAGGAGTTTTATAAAGTCCTCCTTGCAACAAATAAACCAAATTATTGTGGCTCCAGTACAGAAACAAGATTACGGGTGTTCTGTAAGAATGACATAAGCATCACACTTTCTAAGTTACAGCATCTCGAGCAACAGTAAGAAATCACATACTGTGTATTAGATTAACTTATGCCATACTGTACATTAAAAATCTTCACAGAATATGAAAAAATACCCCAAAGAGTCTTCAAAATATAGTAATCAAAAGATACCAACCTTTTTTTCCTTCAAATAATAGCCGATTGCAAAGTTCCTATCTCCACTCTCTCTCTCTGACTGGAACCTTAAAATAAAAATAAAATTGAAGAGACAACACATCAAATTTTCCAAGAAGGCTGAACTTCAGAGATGCAATTCAATAAAACTGCACGTAAAGGATACATCACTTCTGAACACAAAGATTCTAATGGGACAGAAGCTGCCACAGCAGCTCATCCCAGCACACCCAGATGGAGTGAATGAGCTTTGACATCCAAACACACACACAGAGTACTGGTTACCTACACATATATAAGCTGACTGGGACGTAAGGCAAAGTAATGCAAAGATCCTACTCTTGGGAGCCTTCCTAAGAAGGCCATAGCGGAATTAAACATCCCAAAGGTTCACTCACTGACCAAAGTAGAGAGGAATCTGAGGATCAAGTTGCAGGTCAGATAACTACCTTGGTGGCTGCGCTGTTTACTGTGATCATTGAAGTTCAGGATAAAACCAAGGAGGAATGTGCATGATATAAAGGTAGGTGATGCTCTGGGTCTGGTTGCTTTCACGGTAAACACTTTTACATTCACAGAGCCCCAAATAAACACTACTCTTCTCATTCTGCTTCTCTGCACGTGCAGGTCAACTAGCCAACTGGAAGCAACTCCGCTACGTGGAATCTTTATAATTTTCCTAGTACTGCCTCCAAAGCTCTCAGGATTTTAGGAATGCTATACATTGAGCTAATGAGGGTAATTGTTTTTAAAAATAATTTAAATATGCAAAATAAAAAAAGCATAAGGAGCCCAAATTGTATAAAGTATGCTTTCTAAACATTTGATATGCAGCCATCAATACATAAAGAGTTTCATTTTTAATACGAATGCCAGGAATGTAAGAGTTGCACTTACAGCTCTCACTGGCGTACCACTAAAGACAGAATCTCAAATGCAATGTCAAAGTGGCAGCTAACACTTAACTGAAGTGTAGCCACAGCGATGCCAGAGACATGCACAGCTTTAGTTCTTGTACATTTTAAGCCAAAGACACCCTCTGATATTAGAGATTGAACGATGGTTTCAATGGAAATAACCAGACTCTGCCATAAGCTCAATATGCCAACTATCACTTGAAGCATCTTCCCTCTAAGTTCATTAAGTAAGTAAACAATACTTACGTGGCATTACTAAATCCAACATACTCATTACCAGCCATTTTATTCATGAATTGCATCACCTGTTAGAGACAGAGGGGTGGGGGGGAAAGCATGCTAACGTTTTCAGACATTAAAAAGTTATAAACGGTGAAATTTCAATCCAGCCTCACCCTAAATCTTCCAACACCATTTTACAAATTAAATCCAAATCAATAAAAGCTTCAACAACCAAATACAGATAGAGACAAAGCATTTGAAATCACCAAATTTCACTTGTAACTCCCCTGCAATCTTGAAACTTTCACCACTGAGTTTAGTTCAAGAAGGAAAGTTGTAACATTAACTTACGTAGTCAAATTTTTCTGCATTATTTGCTCCTTGCTGCAAGAAAAGAAAAAATAATTTACAAAGATTGTTAACGTAAGAAAGAAGTTAGTTCACTTAACAGTATTAGGATTTTTAATGCTAAGGTATGAGGCTAATTAAGAATAAGATACAATCATTTCATATATTAATGAAAATATTAAAGTTGTTAGATATGTAGATATTTAATTATAATTTAAATTAAACAATCCTAAAAAAGCCTTATCAAACACCTGTATGTTGGAAGTTAATTTAGACTGAAAAAGGTATGCTTTGTTTTAGATGCTTTCTATTCAAATCTACGTGTTTAGCCTAAGTAAATGTAGTAGTTAAAGCAAAAAAAAAATACAGGAGTAACTGCAATTAGGATAATTGTAATGAAAACACTAACTTTTTCTAGATTAGTAACCCAAAGGTGCGCTTACGTTACCGACAGAGCTGAGCATAGGAAAGTTCAGGCTACTGAAGTGAGAAAATTCCCATGGCTAGTGCCCATAATAAGAATTTAGATTGCAGACAAAATCAACTGCTACCTCTTACTATGAAAATAATTACATTCAATAAAATAATATCTGATTTGATTAGTATCTGATTACAGTCCTACCTAATTAAGGTTAAATGGTTAGAAAAACAGAATTTCACATCAGAGTACCTCATTCTGATAACAATGTAAGAAAAAAAATCTAAATCCAACTTAATAAGGATACTAATGAAATTAATTCTTAGTTTTGGTCGTCATTTTTTTTTTCAGGGAGGAAGAGGGGTGTTATTTGGGGGCTATATTTCCCCTCCCCCCCCCCCCACTTAAGAACAGCCTTAAATTTAGCAGCTTCCAGCTAAAGATATATTCATTTTTTACAAGTCTCCGATAGGCGACCTTTCACAAACTCCTATAGCAAGATGTTGAACGAGGGGTGGGAGGTAAAAAAAACCCAGCATGTGGTCTGCTGGTGGGAGTTTTTAATCTTTTGAAGTAGCCAAGGAGAACTTTTTGAGGAAGTTTAAAATGCAGTGGCATCACATACACAAGCGGAAACAACGTATCTGTAGACAGCGTTTTTATAAATAATTTGATATTAAAGATGCTCTATTTAGATAACAAAAGTCTGTCTCACATCTCAAACAATTCAAGACACTACTTGCGCCGTATTTAGTATGCGAATGGGAAGTGGAAAAAAGCTGAAGCTTTGTATCAAGTAGGATTTTATTTAACGAAATGCGTAAAGCCAGTCTCCTTTCCCACTCTGTATGTGGATTAGGGTGTTGCAGATAATCTTTGAAGCCCGTGCATCAGCTCATCTACAAGAAGATGTGCAGTCATACACGTACGATCAATAGCTGAAAGGAACACCACACTGTTTTGTCAGAATTATGTGACGGTGGTTACCTTATACTTTAAGGCTAATCACCTCGCTCTTAAAGGCAATAATCTCTAGCTAATTTGAAGATAAAAAAATTCATTATACAATTCATCAAAATGTTCCTGTATAATACACCAGAACACAAGTCTTAAAAATTTAACTCCAAATCTGTTCAATGAAAAATAATTAAAAGAAGAAATTACCAACTTCATTGAACTGTTGCAGTTGTCAAAATATTCCATAGATCCTAATGCTGTAAAATATGTAACAACATTTAAACCACAAAAACCTTTTCAACCTTTCAAATGCACAATGAACATCTTTTTCTGGGAAAGTGGGTCAGCATTAGTTATGGGATGCTGCATTGATAACTGTATGGTTAGACACGGATAATAAAGTGAAAACAAAGTCTTTTATTAAAAAAAAAGAAAGAGGGAGAAAGGGATCATGCTTTCTGCAAAAATATAAATACATAATACTTCTTTTTTTGCCCCATTAAAAAAAAAACCCAACAACTCCTAGCCCTTCAACAAAAGCTTGTCTTTACTAGCAGCACATGAAATTGGTGGGCAAAAGACTCAAGGCAAACTTTTTCCACATCGTTTTGTTATTAAAAAAGCCTTATTTTTAAAATTTACACTGATCTCGTGTTTTGGAAGGAATATCTTCTGTATACTAAGACAGACGATGCAATTTTAGTCCTTGATGTTCCACACACTCGTCTAGGTACTTCACATCAAACACAAAAACACTGTTACTTAAATTAGACTTCGGGCGTACCTAAAACACTTGCCTAAGTAATAACCAAGAGCTCGGGAGGGATTTACCATAATGCATAACTAAAATAGAAAATTCTGCTTCCACACATGACGACTTAAAAACCCCAACGTACTGGTTTCCCTCTTCCAGCGGCTGCCAGAGCTCTGCCGCTGCTTTTAAAAAGCCGAAGAGACGCAGAAGCGGCACGCACTCTGCGATTACAGTTTAACTGCAAATATAAAATACTACTATTGAGAATTCTGAGGAACTTTTCTTTAATAATTTAAGTAAGAGACAAAATAGCCCACTTCTGTTCTTGCACAAGTGCTTCTTATTTATAGCTTCGTTGTATAAGCCTGTGAGGTTGGGGGCACTACGACGATGTTTCTTAGGAAGCATTTTTATTTCAGTTCGGATGCCATGCGCTAGCTCCACAGACATTCAGTACATTTACTGGAACATATGTTCATATACACACTTACTGCGTACATGCTTGTGTGTATATACACATATGAAGAGACTTCTAAATGAATACAAAATGAAACAGAAAATGGTAAGATTGAAGCGGTTTGATAGGCAGAAAATTCAAACTCGTAGAAGACAGCTCAGGGCAATTTTGTAAACGCTTAAAACCACGATGGACATTGTGGCTGTCGATCAAATTTGAATTTTTTGACTGTGTCAGGTTTTAGTGATCTTCCCTTTGGGTTGGTTGGGATTTTGTTTGTTTATTTGGTTTAAAACCCAAACAAACCAACCAAAAAGGGTACTTTTACTATTTGTATTTCTACTAGAAAAATACAGAGTTGCATGGATTAACATACCTGCATGTACATAGGAAATCAGAGACCCACGGATACTTACCAAACCTCGGAACAACTCAGGCAATATTTATCAGAAAGGTAGGTAATTGCCACTTTTCATCGATAAACATTCACTGCTGATACGACTAGACCACAAAAGCTCTTACCCCGTGTCTCTTTTTAAAAGAATTCTTTGGTTTTGAAGCTAAACCAAGCTAGTAAAAATATCCGGATCAGAAGAAGTTTATAATCTTCTAATAATAGAATATTTAAAAATTAATTTCTGGATTATTTTTTTTTTAAGTCTAATTTATAAACTAACAGTATACTGTGATGAAAATATCCAGAAAAAAAAAGAATTGTAACACTGAGTGCAAGAAAACTTCCCCCCCCATACTTGTGCATTTTAAAACAACTTAACTATTAATGCCTTTATTTTAGTTTTCTGTACTTACACACAGTTTTAATTTTATTTGTTAATCTGGGCCTCTTCTGTCTTTGACTGGTGTCTTGACTGTTTAGTCTGGCATTTTCAGCTCTGAATTTGAGAGCACACTGTCACAGACAGAATTTGACTCGCTAAATCTAATAACGTTACTAAAAACAGAGGTAAGAATTATTTGTGTCCTTCACGTATTGAATATGTGCAAATGTGGCCCCTGAATAAGTGTCATTTCAAATATCAATACTACATATTCTCTATCAAATAACATCCAATATATTTAAGCTGTAACAAGAAGCGCAGAATAACGCAAACATGCGTTCTACGCAAAATTTAGTTATTACCAGAAAATTAATAACCCCGGATCAGAGAAAACTTCACCAAAATAAAGACAAGTACCTGGCAGAGAAGATCACAACACCAACACATGTTTTAAGGTGGTATGTATGCACATCTATGCATCAGTCTATCAGGAAGGATAAATGGAGGGGGGGTAGCATGGAGCAATTCATCTAAATCTGTAGGATTTATTGTCGTTATATTGTCAAATAAACCAAGAAAACTATGCATGTTCCCAGCTCTTCATTAGACTGAAGCTGTATAGGTTTCCTAAAGACTGCATCCTGGTAGCAAACAGACCCATGACGCAGCTGGACATGTTTTTTCCACTACTCTTTGCCTCATTTATATTATGACTTATCAGCATATTCAGAAATCTCTTAAGTAGGTTGGATACACCTCTTTATGTTTCATACAAAAACAAGAAAAGCTTTCACAGAATTCACTCTCCTCAGGCTTGGTCATTTTATTATTTGTATAAGCCTTTTCTTGTACATCAATTTTGTTGCAAGCACTGTGAATATTGCTCTGCATCCTCAAGGGGTCTAAACGTTTCCCATGTTAATTTATCACCACGTAACACATCCCCTCTCTAAGCATTCAAGTCTATTGTCACTATCTGTGTGAGATTCTGCATCTGGTTGTCAGCACTTTTACATATCTATATGTGTATAGATATATATACACTGCATTATTACACTGTGTTTGCCCAAAGCTTTGCTATTATAGTAGGAAAGCTTTTTTTTTTTCTACAGATGAAATCTTGAAACATACAACAAAAATGACTTGAGATTAATTCCTTGCACAGCCATCTGCCACCTTCTACTGAACCCTTCCTCTTCATCTCATTTGCACCTCTAACGCTCTACCGTCCCCGGACGGTAAAGATACATAGAAGTGGGCAACTGCTGACAGAACCACTGCTACTCCGGGAGTTAACAGGAGTTTTGAGAGTTGAGTTTACAGTTTAAGAAAAAGCATTAAAATCCATCCATACTAGAGGCAATAAAGACTCTTCCCAGTCAATGTGATGCATAGAAAGCTGCGTGGTTACAGAACACTGAACCCGGACTAAATCTTTACAGGAACTGCATCTTACTTCAAGCACCTGTATTTCCTTGGAGACATGGAAGAATTTACCATTTTAGCTACTATCATTTTTCCACAAACTCCTGTAACTGCCACTACAATTCACTTTTGATAACAATTATCTAAAATCTGTTATAACTATGCAACTTATATAGCTGCTAATAAAGGCCGATGGCTTTACAATTACAAACAAGGGAAAAGATCCTTAGGGGTTTTCAAAATTTTATTTCAATGAAAACTGGCCCTCGGGATATCCTTCTGCTAGTGCATTTTTACTGTAAATACATGCTTTAAATTGCTGGAACAGTCTGGGGAATGGAATGCAAGTGCAGTTAGAACAGAGCTGTGACTTAAGGCACCAAAATGTAAATACATCGTCGTTCCAAGCGCGTGACAGTAGGAGACTCATTTAAGCTGGTAAGACTGTGATATAATGACACCTAACTAAGCCAAAAAAAAAATAAATGTACAACTTAACATGCAATATACCCTTTATAATGATGAATAGCAAGGACTAAAGATAACATCACAGTTTAGACCTACGCTCTATGCCAAGGTGCGTATATTAAATTCTTAAGGCGGTCAGAACTGGGTATGTGATGCTAAAATATTCTGACAAAAAGATTACTCCAAGCATCACCTCTTATCCACACATAATCATACTTTACATCGAATTCCAAGGGCAGTTATGTACAAGATCACATCTACTAAGAACTGCTGAACTCTGTACAATGTATGTCAATTTTGAAAGGCATATCAATTTCTTGGAAAGAGAAAAATAATTAATATCGAAGGAGGTAAAAGCATTCTTAACACTGAAATACAGCAATCATCTCTCCATAGCTATCAACATGCTAGCATTAGAGAAATCTGTCATACATGATGACTTCCACCATGTTTAATAATCCCTTCATTTTCTTGGGTCTCTGGGAGCCATACAGAGTCTTCAAGATAGGCAAATAACACCTTAAACAGAACGAATGCAGAGGGACTGAGGGCAAAACACGGGTTAATAAAGCCATCGTTTCCAGGGAGGGAAAAAAAAAAGTCTTAGCTCAAATATAAGTGTGAATTACTTAAGGCACTGAATAGTTAGTAGGAATATCGTTAAGTTACAGATTTGAAAAGTTACTTCACAAAAATATACAACTGTTAAGTAACTTTGTACCTGTGACCCTCTGTGTAATTTTCTTCAGAATGTGTTTAGTTTGGGTAGTTATTCACATGATAAATGGTATCTTAGTGGAAGCAGTACATAAAATAATCTACAATTTAATCACACCAAAAGCAAACAATGGAGTGTGATAAGTAAGGTATGTATCCATTAGACGTGCAGTTACCACATGCAAAACCGTTAGTGCAACGCAGTAAGAACCTCGCTTCATAAGAACCTTACAGAAAAATAAATACAAATTAAAGGAATACCCAGCAAAAACAACCCCCCAACCTTCTAACAAGTAACACGATTGCATGCAGTAAACAAATCCACGTTATCTTTTCAGAAGTACACCATTTAGCTACGTGCCTTCTACAAGAGGCACGTGCTTGTGTCTTGCCTTATGACCAGTAGGGCATGTTGTAGTAGCACTAACATTTTGACATTTCAGACAAATGTGTTCAGTCAAGATTTTAAAATTCACTATTATCCAAGTGAATTTCAATGTTCAATCAACCTTTAAAAAAAAAAAAATTAAATGTGAATAAATTTACCTGTCATACTTAAGGCCACTTTCTTTCACCTACAGCTATTAAAGATAAATGTCTTTAAGCAGGAGTTCTTACACCTTCTTTAAATATAAAATAACAGAAAATCACGATCTAAGTAATTTTAAAGCCAACAATTTGGAAATAGGAGGTAGAAAGCACACTGTAGCTAATGCACTTTGAAACATAATCAAGAAAAAGGCTGTAAACAGCTTAGACTGAAGTAACAATCTTAAGTTTTCTACTTTAAAACTCCAGGGGACTGACATGCTCCCCACAACTCTAAGCAGGTACCCTTAGGAAAAAATTAACATAATAGTTTGTGTACCAGTGGCTATCAAAAAAAAAAAAAAGATAGAAAAAAAGACAGAAAAAAAGGCCTAAGATACAAGTAAAGTATCTGGTACACATTAGCATTACGTGGAATTTACGCCATTTCCAACTTCCAGAGATATTTACAGCTATTCTAAGGAAAAATAAATACAGCTTGCCAAAAAGTCTCAAGATCGTGGACTGAAGAGGTCACATCATTATTCAGCTATGGCTTACTCAGCAAAATACGGGTAACTGTTTCCAAACACACTTATTTAAGAAGGCACATTTAACATCCCAACAGAAACTATATAACATGGCAATTAAGCATAATTTAGATGTACAGCGTGTTAACAGCGGACACAGTCAGTATTAAGGCTGACGTGCAAACGGGGCTGCATTGCTCCTCTAGAAATCACACAACCTTCCATCTCTTCTGTGAAACTTTAGGCTATACAAGAGCAATAGACATTTAGAAACAGATTTCTGAGTGCTATGAAGTATACTCCTGATGACATACTCTTAGTATTTAACAAGTATGAGGCAGTTGTCTCAAGAGAATATCCAGTGTTGTGCAGTTAAAGAAGGAAACAAAACTAAAAAGGCTGAGGGGAAAAAAAAATAAATAATCTTTTAGCTGCACTATTAATTTTTAACAGCTGCAAGTCTAATACTGCATTTGTTTGGAAGCATTACTATTTCCAAAACATCACGAGCTTGTCTACCCGCTAACGCGTGAAGTGCCATCGGCTATTGCACACGTAAAATGAAAACACTTCATGATCTGGACAAGATACTTTTTCTAAATTTTATTAAAATACTCTGAGAGAAACTAAAAATGAGCTTTTTACCTTGATTAAAGATGTGATGACAATTGCTCCAGCATTCACCATAGGATTATGAGGCCTGTCTGTGAAATAAAGTTTACAGTTACAAATATATCCCAAGACACACTTGTCAAAAAAACCCCAAGAGAGCAGCCAAGTGTTTAAGTGGAAAATTTATCTTAATGTCTGATTTAAAGGTATGATACTGGAATATAACCCTGAATTAAAAATAGAACTATTAAAAATCCAAGACTGTACACATTTTTTTGTAATTCTCAGCGAAGTCTTTTGCAGCTTAGAAGCCTAATGCTAATTCACGGTTCAGGATATTAACCAGCTTAACTTTTCTCCTTCAAAATTCTGAATCCTCTCCAGTGTTCCAAGGTTTGATCAATGCAGCACGTACAAGTGGAACACCCCTACAGGACTTTCCAATTTCTCCTCCAAGCTACCAAGTTTCGTTGATTTTTAAAAGCATTCAAACAGGTTCTTTAAAAAAAAATAAATAAATCCTGTTCTTGAATCTCACTGTTGTCCTTATTGCTGTACATTAATAAAAACAAGCAGGATTTTCTAAGATTCAGAGGTTTCTACTGGCAGCTTCCAAAATACCAGTAACAACTTACCCATTCTAACTAGAGTTTAACTTCATAATTGACTTGCATATACCTGCTACACTCGAGTTCTTTTTTGTATCACTAGTCTCCGTATTAACGGTAGTTTTGTATTCCCAGTCATTCTTGGCTGGTCCTGTGAATTTTTCTTTTTTCCTAAAAAAAGCTTTCCTCATCAGCTGTCTTTTCCCAACAAGAAGCTCTCATTCTTCAGTATCTACCTCCTACAGTTAACTAATTTTTGCTGGGCATTTTAACTAGGAGGTTCATTTTTGAGGATTCTGATGTCTAAAAACCTCAACCAAGTCTCAACACATTAATATTGTGACAGGTTTGAATGCTTTTTTATTTGCTGTTATTTCACCTGCAAATTTGAAAGAAATATTGATTTAAAAAAGTGTTCACTATTTTTACATATACACACACCATGCACACTAAAAGGTTAGCTGAAATGATTGCTTGTCGGAGATCGGTCTGATAGTCACAGTATACACACACTTTTTTCCCATTAAAATTATACTGGTCATAGTTAATGGCACTTAGCCATCTATGACTATCACATGATCTCCAAAAACTAATCACCTCAAGTAGTATTTTTTTAGAAAGCAAATATTAAAAGGAACTTTAAAAAAAATAAAATCATCAAGTTATTCTAGTAGTGAAAAGGTAAGACCAGTACCTTCCGTCTAAAAAAGTGAAGCGTCCCTAAATTACAAACTTAATGTCTTTTTTAAAGTTCCTTATCTCTCTGAAACAGCCTCACTAATTGTTCATCTGATTGCACTTAAGATCCACCTATAGGGAGCATCCTGTTCTACTCACGTGTCAATAATGCAAGCAACTTGTGTCATATATATTTGGCTTTTGATTAACACCAGCTTCTGAGTAGGAAAAATGTAGCACTTCCACAGCTTCCTAACCCAGTCTCTCCATAGCAACCAAAAAACCTGAACACCAGTCAAAGGTGTTACAAGGCAAATGACTCATCAGAGCATCACAGAGTGCTGGTCAAGAGACATGTGGAGGTCACCTCATCCACCCTCCCACTCAGAGAAAAGCTCTTGCCAAGATTTTATCAGGTCAGTCATGCTTTTATCTATCAGAGTCTCCAAAAACCTCTAAACGTGGCAAATCCTCTACCTCTCTAGCAATACTGTTCTTCCTAGAGGCCAAGTTTACCCCAACATCCAATATGTACCTCTAAAGCCACAGAGTGGGGCCACCGGCCCTCGTAACGTCATCTGCCACTACCAAGAAGAGTTACACAAATCTTCATCTTTGCAATTTTTTGTCAAGAGTTTAAGTGGCTCTGAGGGGAGCCCCGAACACCCCCTTTCCACTGCTCCTTGGGAGGTACGTCACCTGGACCACGTAACTATTTGGCAGCTCTCCACCGGAGCCCCCTCCAGTGTTTCAATATTCTGTTTGAACTGGAGATGCCAGCTCAGACACATAGCCCAACACAATGCTGCCCTCAAAAATTATTAGAGCACACTGTCACCCTCATTTCTTGCTCTAGCTATGCTTCTCCAATTTACAGCTTCCTCTCGTCAACATTCCAGTCCATAAACACTTTAACAACTTAATCACATATAGCCCATTCTAGAAGTATTTTGATAAATGTTTTGCTCTCCATTCTTCTGCACACTTCTAGGGTTTCTAGCTGCCACACATTATAAAGCAAATAATAAAGAACTCCCCACATTACATGGATGTTAAAATAAAAAGTATGTGTAATGTTTACATTCAGAGGCTTATCAATACAGTAAGTACACTCACAGAATATAACCTCAGAAATTCTACTGCATCTCGTTTCCTTGAAGATGTCACCACTTACCTTCAGTGGCACAAGGCATTCTTGGTTACCTTTTCCTTTATGCTTTTATCTCACTGCTTAACATCGCAAACTACATGTACCAGTTCTCTCCACTTTATAACCAACACACCTCCCTGTGCTGCTCTCACGTGAAGAGAGGCAAGAAGCTTCCGATGAAATGAAACACGGACTTCCTGAATGCACTGCTGAAATGAAGTTGTGTTTTGTTTCCTCCTTGACAAGTTATCGAAGAATAATCATTGTAGGAGCCTTAACATCTAAGGAGAGATACAGCAGTCCAGCTACAGCAGTCCACACACTGGAAAAAAATCTCTTGAGGGTCTTTTCTACTGCTGCCTAACACCAGGAAACCCCAGAGCTGAGTGGACAGCTTCTAGTAAACTACTGCCACCTCTTCTAAGCAAAATAAACCTTGTCAGGGTATCGAGGTCCCAGGGAAGTAATTTTTGCTGTTATCTGCATAGCACCAGATAATACTATCCAAACACTTCCCATACATAGATCTCTGTAACCGACAGATAACCCTTCTATCCAGCCACAACAGCTACAACTTTCCTGGAGAAGTGGTCGGTGTCCCAAGCCTGTCTGTCTTTAATAGGCATTTGGACAATGCCCTAAAAACATGCTTTAACTTTTGATCAGCCCTGAAGCGGCCAGGCTAGATGGTCACTGTAGGCCTGAAATTCAGTATTTCCAACTGAAATAGACTATTATATTCTACAGAGAAGAATGTCTCCAAAAACTTGAGATATAAGGGCCAGGATGCCCAAGTAAAATCTTACACTCTGAAAGATTCCTGCCAATTTCAAAGAAGAGGTGTCTTTCACTCCTGTCAATAACACTTCAATTCCCAGGTATTTTTTTGCCTCTTTGCACGTACAGGTTCTGACACTACATTAATTCTAAGTGAAGTCATGCAGAGGTCTCTTTCTGATGTGGCAGCATCTACTGATTATCTCACAATGGGTACCATTAGCGAAGGGATTCCATATCGTACAACAAAAAGGAATGAAGATTGATGCTGCAATTGCAACAGTTTGCCAAAGAGGTGAACAAATTCATCTATTAATCTTTAGAAAGGGGTTTCATATGATGCAAAGCTAACTGACACACGTCACTAAAAACACACACACTTTCTCTATATAATCAAATAATAAAGGCAATGATCTGATCAGACTGAAAGAAAAACCTCAAGTATTTTACATAGCTTCTCTGCAAGTCTCTTACAGTGCTCTATCATCTCATTGTACTTTGGAGTAAAATCATGTTCTTATCTGTAATGAAAAGCACAAGTCATAACAACCCTTTGAATTTAACTGGGGTGCCCTGATTAAGTCTAGCACTGATTCAATGATTTGTCTCTTGCATAAACAACCAACTTAACAGGCTCCAAATAGGAAATCTATTCTTCACCAATACCGTGCTCTGTTTTTCCTGCCAAATACTCTGCATATCCAAACTTCATACATCAATTTAAATCTACAAGTACAGTGCAATCCCTTTTCCCCACCCTTCACTCACAGAAGCTCAGCTTCTCTTTCTCTCCATGAACCACAGTGTTCCTATTTATTTGCTTCTACCTTCTGGTTTAGTCTTTCATTTAAGGACTGAGCTGAGAAGAGGCTGTTCGGGTTCGTTCTACCACATTTTCCTCGTGTCCCTTGTATCAGCCACGCAAGCACATACGTAAAAATTAAAACTTCTATGATACAAATTAAGTCTTCACTACTAATTTCAGGCACACCAGTCCAATTTCAATAATCCCAATTCTCTTACTGCGTAACAGTCTTATAAACACTCTTTAATGTTTAACAGTAATAAAATAGAAGACCACATACTAACAATTCATTTTCTCTCACATTTCAGTTTTAAAAGTAGCAATAAAAGGAAGAAAATAATTGCTGTACGGTCATTCCATTAAAAACAACAACCAACACACAAAACCCACACCCACACAGAACCCACAAACCCAAACAAACTACAAAACACCACACACAAAAAAACCCAATACACAGAAAACCCACAAAACAAAAAAGCAAACGCCCAAAAAACCCAAACAACCTAAACCCAGAACACCTATATTAATCCAAAGGGAAAAGATGCACAATTTTCAGCACCCTCAGACTCTTTTTTTATCTATGACAGTTTTCTTAGAATGGGAAAGGCAGTCTTCGTCACATTGTACAGCACCGTATTTGGAACGGCTAGGAACGAGAAAACAAGACAGCAAAGCCTGACGAATTGCTTAGCTCCCTCCTTGCAATACAGGTGCATGTTGGTATTCCATTGCCACTTGCCAATTTCTTCTTTATTATGTTAGTAAGACCTATTTTATTTGTAAATTCGGAAAGATGATTTAAAGGCATGCACTAGATATAATTATGTATCATTAATATATTGATAATATGGATATTTAAGTCAGTATTCAGTACAGTCCTTGACAAAAATATCATCTGAGCCTCACACTGATAATTAAATATTAATTGAAATACCATGGCAACGGAAACATTGTCTGTTCTGTTACTGAGAAAGATCCGCTAGAAGAAACATTTGTGTTTCAGAGATAACATCCAGCGTTTCCTCTACAGCCACATGAGTCATCCTCCTCAGATTTTTGTCATAATGTTTTTAAAAATAACATTTTCATGCTTGGGAATTATTAGAAAAATAAAGAAGTAAATCTAGATAAGCTGTGTGAGGAAACTCTTGCTAAAGCAGTCCTGCCACAGGAAAACAAAACAAAACAGAAGTAAAATAAAATAAAACTGCTGTTTTGAAATAGTAGCCAAATTCAGTTTAGAATAATCTGTGGGAAGATGTGTTCCGTTTCACCTCCTGGCAACTAGCTAGTGAGGGCCCTTGGCACCAGCACCTGCATCCCAGAAGGGTGAGATGGGAAGTGGTGTACACGTTTCTTAAAACCAATTTAACATCACTACCAACTCACCTAAATAAATACACATTTCAAATACCCGCACTACCAAAATTATTTGGTGCTTGTTTGGGTTTTTTTGTTTTTTTTTTTTTTTTTTTTAACCCTACAGCTGGATAACTAGCAAACAGAACAAAAGTAATAAAGCACCTTTTACTAGCATTCTAAATTAGGCAGAAACGAGTGACAAAGGATAAGCCTACTTTGGTGATGGTAAAATACTTTGGGACACTGTCTGATAAGATGACTTAAGAGGATACAGCAAAATGAAAGAAAAACCACAGAAAAAAGTGTGGAGCTCGTTTGATAATTTTCTAAAACGGAGTATTTGTATTATAAAGTATTACATATCTCTTACCATCTTCATTCAGGAACAATTTGTTGAATCTCAATCCACTAGGCTCTTTACCAACGTATCTGTGCACATACTCCGTGCCAAGATCGTTAACAGCAATAGCGTATTTCAACGGCTTTACACAGGACTGAAGACAAAACGGAACTTTGGTATCGCCAACAGAATGCCTGAGAAAAACACAGATGAAGAGGTTTGAAATTTCCTGTTTGGCATCTGCACCGAGTGTTAAATGCTTCATCTATTCTTTGACATACTAAGACTATTAACAAAACCATCCAAAATAAAAAAAAAAAAAACCCAACCAAAAACCCCAAAGCATGTTATTCCTCAGTCTCATTTTAAAGAGCATACCAAAGATTTAAAGGTTTTAACAACTGTCTCCATAATCTAAGCATAACCAAGTCGGTTGCTGGCGATTACTGCTGATGTAACAAAATAAAAGAAATGGGTTTGTACCGGGAGGGTGGGGGGAGAGAAAAAAAACTAATCACCTCAGACTTCTAGTATCACACCTCCCCTACTCGACTGCATACCACATACTCAACAGGGTACAGCTGACCTGAACTTAGCCGCTATATTTATGACAACATAAGCAAAATGAGGAATTCAAGGACAATCATCAAATAGCTGTATTTACATTCCCTTTGGTAATGACATAGGTATTGTATTACAATTATTAAATGCTATCTTTTGGGAAGTTGACTTTCACCATCTAACTCGGACCGCAGCGAAGAACGACTCGCACAAGCAGCACATACCCCACGTAGAGGCAAATGGCTCCACGCAACCATTTCTCTGATAGCAAAATCAAAAGGGCATTAGCTTCTTTTCTTTGCAGAAAATGTAAGAAGGTTTCAGAGAAACTCACGAAACCATTGTGGCATTATAAAAACTACCACTGCACAACAGTAAACGTTACAAAAATAAGCGTTATAAAAACTTTCCTTAGTACATGTTATAACGTCCAAAACAAAGCAAAGTGCCAACTTAAGCTACTTGGAGGGAGAACATTTTTACTTTTAAAACTGTTTAACCATGAATAAATTATAATTCAGACATTTAAGCAGGGAGCTGAAAAATACTTCAGCTTTAAATAAAGTATGACTTTTTTTTTTTTGGTGACATAGTGATCATATGATAATGCTACAGTAAGAACATTAAAATGCAGAAAAGAGAATTAACTTTTAAGATATGACCCACAGAAAAAGTAATACAGCTTGAGGCACAGGTACTGTTAGACAAAGCTCTTCACCTTCCAAAGGTTAATACTACGTAAGCACTGTTTCTACCCTGTCCTTTGGTAATCACCAAAATTACTCACAGCATCATTACTGCGTTCGAATCGTTAAGTGCAGTATTATCTAGCTTTAACATAATGCTCACAATTAATATTTAAACAACACTTTATAGGAACAGCAAGATAATCCAGCTTAAGCAGAGAAGCTGAAAAAAAGTTAAGAAAGATGAATGAGTGGATCTTGCTTCTTAACTCCAATACTGCTTTTTCTTTATTAAACCACGAGATACCGTGAAGGGCTGTTATGTTTCAGGTAAAGTGAAATAGCAAATCCTACGAGTTAGAATATACCTCTGTCCATCCACTGTGCAAAGTGACACACCCCACAAATCAGGGCTGAACTTGGCCAGTTGTGGAATATAGTCAGCAACCTAACACAGCGTGAAATAAAAAGAGAGACATTGTGACACTCAAAATATTTAACTTATGTGAATATACATTAATGAAATGTCAATGGAAAGGATACACAAGGTACAACTGAATTATTCCACTAATCATCACCTAGTGTATTTAAAACTTCATTACAAATTATGATAGTCACATTATCAAATAACTTTTTTTTTTAAGTACAAACTTCAGCACATTTTAAGATGCATCTCTGTTCTGTATGATAGCGTGTTCAGCAATTTCCAATCATAAAATTTTAGCTTGTAATAAAGTTCCAGGTTTTTCAATTTATTGCAAATAAACACCAGAATAAACTTTATTTTCTAACATAGATACGATGTCCACAAACATTCCCGTCACAAAAGCCAGCCGGTTGTGTAGATTTAGCACAGTTATTTTAGACTAATTTCAGTATGACAAATTACAAAGCAGTTTTGTAGTTTACATAAAAATAAAGGACGAACAACATGATTTTCTAATTCTAACCTCAAAACTCTAAGAGATTTATTAGAGGGAAGGAGATGCGTTTCTAATGTAGTTTAGAAGTTGCAGATATAACTGAACTTACCGAACTATTTTATCAACTATCAGTTTAACATTTTGCTAAAAATGTTAAGGAAAAAAAACCCAAAACACTTAACAAAGAATGTATTTGGTTAATGATGAAATCTACAGAACTCTAAAGTTGAATTTACAGTCAGGTTACCTTTCCTCCAGATTGTTTTTTAGCACTTTCATATAGCTCATCAATGTGTGAAGTAAACGACATAAAATCTGGAATGACAAACTTTCTCCTGAAAGCTTGAGTAAGCAACACGATATTACTTTGTACACACCTGCAGAAAGTGAAAAAGAGTTGATTAGTTTTTTTTGAAAGAGTACCCTCAAAAAGCCTACTTAAGTAGCAATTAGATGCTATTTAAATGACTGTCAGCACCCTGAAGTTACAAGCCTGCAAGAACTGTCTTTCTAATATAAAGACTTAACAATTTTCCACTTCACGAATTTTTTAAAAAACATTTACAATTAATTGTGTTCAATTAAAAAAAAAAAAAAAAATCACTAAAATTCAATAATTTAGGCCTTTTTATTTAAAGCTCTTCTTTGAGGTTTCCAGCAGTGAGGCTGCACTGCAAGGCACTATCCATTTGTGTTCAAGTAGCATTTAAGCTCCCAAGAGGGATCTAAGACACCCATTTCTTAGGATCAAGACATGCGAAGGTCATCTAAGCCAGCCTTTGTCCACAGAAGTGATAATTTCAGAGTTAGAGGGGACTTCGGAGGTTCAAGGTTGGTTTCTCTCACTCCCAACCGTTTTCACCATGAACTCTGCCAACAGGTCAAACTGGAATGATTTCCTACTCTAACAAAAACAAAACCCTATGGAAGTACTCAGTATCTTCTTCTAAACTAAACAAAAGTTAACAGTGAGCAAGTACTACAAGTCTCTTGCTTCAAACTATCACTAGTTAAGGCAATTTTGCTGCCTTTTAACACAGAACACGGTTCCATTATTGTCCACACCCTCTGACTATCAATCCATCTGGTACATTGACATTTACAACAACATACCCTTCCAGTGAAGGCATATTCAGAGAGTGTAAAAAAAAATTGGAGAATATTTTAATTTGGAATAGATATTTCCAATAATCCTGTTATTAAGAGTCATAGTTTAAAATGAAGATGCATGAAGACCAGTTAACAGACAGAATTATCTTCCCTTTAAATCTGCCTTTCTTAATTTAAACCTTCAGTTTGAACTCCTTTGTACTTAGGAGACTTGAACCCCAATTCAACCGACAGCCATTTCAAATGCTGGTAGTCACTACTCTCCGCGAGTGAAAGAGAAACAGCAGAGAAGTTTCTGTTGTACACGCTGGTATCTTAAGACTGCTCTGTCAGTAGTACGCTTCTTTGTTAGTCTATGTAAAGTAGCAACTGAATTGGTTTTGTTGCAATTTGTCAAGCTTATCCACTCCTTTTTATGCACTGTGCAAAGAAAAAAAAAAAGAAATCCTGTTTGGTTTTGTTCCCAGCAGCCTCCAATTACAGTCACCTACTCCAGGTACAACAACTCCTTTTGAGAAGTAATTACTAATGGTTATGCAGCTATGCGTACAGAAGGAATGACAGCAAAATATGTACCAGGTTTAAACTGTAGATGCACTTCTACACTGGCTGTACCACCTGGACAGTATTAAGCACTCTTTTAAATAATAATATAATTTTTAAAAGTGTATTTGAAGTTCCCCTAGACAGAGAACACCACAATACAAAGTGGGGAAAACCGGAAGGCAGTACACACTGAACTGCAGTCCTCTGCTACCACATTGTCTGTCTGAAACAGGAAGGGCATTTTACTGCTTTACACCAAATCTCGCTTCAGTAATTCAATCATTTTAAGCCAGAGGTTGAAACTCGCTGCAGAAACAGCTATACTAGCCAAGGACATTACCTGTTTCTGCAAGAAGCTGTTGTTCCCAGACTGCTGCCAAGGTCAGTGTCTGGGTGTTTACCCTGGTACTGTTTAACCCTGATAAATCACATGAATTCACAGACTAAATAAAATATGAGGGTTCAATTAATCCAGATCTGGAGAAATTACTCCATGGGCAAAGTAACAGGAGTCTTAGTAAGCTCCAGAAGACGGGGCAGTAGTATTTCAGTCAGAGCACACACGCTGGCCTTTACACTCTAACATTCTGCAACTGACATCTCCAGTTTCTAACTGGTTTCTGTTCCACATAACCCTTTGCACACAAATGGCCTCTGGCGAAGAGGAGCGGTAGGAAAAGATCACAGGGAGGAATTTAAGTAGATGAATTTACTGATAAATAAAAATATTTCTACAGTCAAATTTTAGCAAAACTTACTCCTTACCTCCCACAAACTTTAGTAGTATTCAAGATAGGTACACTAGAAACTTCCTGCCTCAAATTCTTCTATTTCTCCAAACTTCTTGCCAAATGCCAATGCAATATTTTTTCCCTCTATTTGAGGACAGGTATTTTCAATCTATAAAACTTCCCTGATACTTTTGTGTTGGGAAGATTAGGATGTAATTCTTATGATGTATAGTAACTTCCAGTGGCTTGTATAACCTGAAAGTAAAAGGGTGGGGGGAGGTTGGGGCATTTTTTATTGCTGCTGCTGTTGTTATTTTTGGTTTTTTCTTTTTTTGTTAGGTTGGGTTCTTTTCGTTTGGTGGTGGTGTTTTGGGGGGTTTGATTTATTTTGTCTGCGTTGGTTTGGTTGTGTTGGTTTTGTTTGTTTGTTTAGTGGGGGCTTTTTTGTTTTGTTGCTTTGGGTTTTGTTTAGGCTTTTTTATTATTATTGTTGTTTGGTTTGGGTTGGTTTTTTTTATAAGAGCCTCTTAGGTCTGTAACAAAAAGTTAGGATCACTTTGTTTCCTTCCTCACAAAACTTGTGTATCAAGTATTTTTCAAATAGGATGAAAACATTTATTAATACCTGTATTAAACGTATCTAAAATTAAAGTTTTCCTTGACTTGCTACCTAGATTTAGAGAGCAGCACAGCTGCTCAGCACCAAATAGACAGAGATTCAGATTCAACAAGGGATTGTCAGGTTTATGCTTAGCACATAGCACACCCAGATTGCTAATTCTACCCACAGATCACAGAGGAGATCTGGCTAGCAAGACGCAGCCCTAGGTCAGTAAAGCACCCAGGACAGACAGCACCTCGCAACAGCAGTCTACAAAGCCAAGGAAGTTACTCTGAAAAAGGATCAGGTTTAAACCTCTGAGTTACAACTGTCAGCAGCTACCATCTCATTTGTACACCATTTTCATTTCAGTGTATGCCATTTTCAAATTAACACAATTCCATTTGCCTCACATCTTTCCACCCTCTCTGTCCCCACCTCTCCCCTTCCACCCCAACAATATTATTAGTTAAGTGAAAGGGCGTTTTGCAAATCATCTGCTTCTCCTCTAAGGAACAATTTACAAAAAAAGGAAAAGCTAGGAGGGGTAGGAGGATTTCTTACAAAAATTATTAGAAATTGGTCTAAAAATTAGCTACAAAGTAACAAACAGATCTAAAATTCCATGTTAAGTGGAGAGCACTGTAAATACAAAAGTCTTCAAAATACACCCATTTTAGTCCAATTGGAGCCTAATATTTAGAACCACTAAAAAGATGTTGGAACATCTGTTAGAGATGGACAGCACAGATGAACAAGCTAACGTATTTTACAGGTAATTCGAACCAAACTCGATTGATTTTTTTCCAGCTTATGCTATCTGCTCCACATCACTTTTTCTTGATGCTTTATCTGATCTAGCAGCTTTGGATTCGAATTCAACAGGAGAACTACACCACTGATTTTTATGTTTAGGAAGCTGAAGCTTCAAAGTCCTGAGGTAAGTACAGCTGAATAGATAGATTATATTTCACACCTTAAGCACTTGAAGAAATAAAAATACAGGAACCTCGTACTAGTCTCTACACAGCAAATTCAGGATACTTAGGAGAAAGAGGTAACTGAAGTTTGGGGTTTTTTTTTTTAATTTATTAAAAAAAAGATTTACACCTGCTGCTGCAAAGGAAAATCTACTGTGAGAGACTGATTCACCTCTTCACCCTCTGTACAGTCCTTATGTGCAAAACTCTACCTACACAAGAAGCAACCACACAAGCTTTCTACAAATTACGACTGTAACAAACTCTCCCCTAACACAGAGGATCAAATCCTAGAGACATGACGTACAACAGAGCCTAATCTTGCTGGTTAGCAATCACTTGTTCCTTTTTTAATAGGGAGAATCCTTGCCCAAAACACACCAGTTTACTTTTACAAACAAGTTTTCTAGCATAAATATAAGGCAAAATAGCAAAAGCACTCCCCTTCCAATCCAACCATACGCACAGGAAGGTTCCTCACTAACAGTTCAGAGTTTTTACTCTGCTGACAAATAACCACTGAAGGTCTTGAGCTTAAATACAGGACTAAATTTAGTTCACGTGGTACCTTTAAGAAGTTGACTGGTTTGTTATTTTGTCACACATTCATTTTTGTACTCAATGGTCATCCAAAAAAATCTTTTTAAAAATATATACATCAACATAAATATATCCCACAGTATAGAAGTTATGTATTTTATAAAAGTTTATGCTTATACTGTAGCCTACATATTTTACATACTTATGTGTATATAATAGAGACACACAATTATATATGCAAACACACCTATATATAAATTTTAAATTGTAACTGAAGGGAAATAGCACTAAATACCATTAGTTCAGAAACTTAAAAAAAAAAAAGCTACAGAACAACAAAAATTTACCAATTTTGACTAAATTCTACTCTTCATGAAAGAAGCAAGCTTTAGATATTATGTCATTTACCCTGTAAATGGGATAAAAATGTAAACTTAAAACCAGTATATAAATTTCATTTCAAGATTTAAGAGCCTATAAACTTCCAAACTTTTGTCAGACAAAAACTGTAAGTAGCGTAGCAAAGGGGTGTTCTCGGAATGACCTAAAGAGAACCCGACTAATGCTTATATTGTCCAGCTAACTGACCACAGATTTTTTTAAGTATTTTTTTAAGAAAACCAACACCAAAACAAACCAACCAACCCAACAAAAGTATCACTAAAAATATGGCAAATAAATCTTTTCCAAAATAGACCACAGCAGCATCTACAGTCCTAACTGCTCCCATGTCTACATATCTTGAAATTCATATACTCATTTTTTTATCTACTCTTACTAAATAGTCTATGCTCCATCTATTAGTTTATTTGGCACCTGACCAAGAGTTGCAGTACAGGGTCAGATACACACCCAAACACTTGTTTTGATGCATTAAACTCTTGGGGAGATCACACAACCTGTATACTGCACGTAACGAGAGAACAAACTCTTAGGGAGATGGCATCAGTGGGAATGGGTCTTGGACTCCCCGACAGGCTGATTTATATACCTTACACCTCTCCTAAAACAGCAGTCAGCAACAAGCAGACAACATTCGTTCAGAATTACACAATTACGTTATTGACAGATAGTTTACTTTTTAAAAAGGTCTTTGTCCAGCATAACGCCATCTGAAGTTGTTTGAAGGGTCAGTCTTAACATATCCATGCACTCTTTCAATCTGGGGTCAGACGTACGTAATCCTGTAGATTTGAGTGCCTGTTACAATAAAAGAAGAATTACTGAAGTGAAAAGATATGCTATTACAGTTAAGGTCTCTACTGCTCGGTCTCATTTAGCAAGATAAGAGAAATCTGCCACTGCATCATCAACACAAGAGACATTTTGACACCTTACGAACCCTGCTGTTGTTTTCATTTGTCATTTTGGCTGAATCTCACGTTAAAGGATTACAGTCATTTGAAATCCACGGTGGTCTACACTTTACACAAGGGCAAAAACTACTCAGCCCTACCACAGATACAAATGCTTTCAAGCACTCTTGCACAGCAAAGAGGCTAATAACACCAGTATGCTCATTCGCTTACTTAACTGCAGAAACTGTTTGGGGGGGGGAAAGAGGGCAGAAGACATTAAATAAGAAGTTACATTCCTTGCTGCAGTTAACCATGTATATACAGAGATTCTTTGCTTTGTATTGATTCATTCAGAGTATTAAAAAGCCTTGTAGTAGCTGGCTTTCATACAGCACTCTGGAATGGCAGACTTACAGTTATGAACTTATGAACTGGAATTTTTTCTTGTCCTTCTGCAATAGTATAGAAAAGTAGATCTTCTAAGCTAGGAAGAAGACCTTGCTTCATTTTACTGGAAAAAAAGAACACAAAAAAAGGAAAACATGTGCTTAGGTTAGTCTAGAACATATTTATTTACACACATTTCTGCGTTATTCACAAGGAAACACATTGTCACAACCAATATAACTGCTACCACTAATTTCCAAGAACAGTTGTTATCAGTGAACACTAAGCTTAACTCAGCTTTAAACAGGAAAAAAAGTGGTATTATTAAAAGCTGAACACACATACTTTACAATAGCAAACATTCTTAACTGCAGCACAGTCTTGTTTTTACCAACACACATTTATTGCTAAGATTATATTTACAATTTTTGTTTTGAGCAGATTTATGACATTTCCATCTTCTTGATGTTAGAGAGGATAGACAGGTTACTTGCACAGAGGGTGAAGTATTTAGAAGACTCAAAGACCTACGTGTCTCATAACAAAACTGTCCAAGCAGACCGGCCCAATGGTTCCACAGGCAAGAGAAAGAGATGACGAATGTGTATTATTTGCTTCAGAATAATCCTGGTTTTAGGTACTTAGGAGAAGTCCTAAAGCCCTTGTCCTTCTAGAAGCTTATGTAAGCCACATCCGTTACAGTGAAAGCAAGCAAAACCCTCTGCAGCGTAATACAGTATCCTGAACCAGCTCAGGCACCAGGAGCAGCACCTCTCACTGTGCGTACTTAGCAAAGTTGCCCGTACAGTGCAGATCCACCTTCAACGGTGAGTATGTTTATCGATGTAAACACACTAGCTCTCCAATCATTCCATCTGTTTACTACTTTACTCTGAGATTTACTTCCTGCATGCCTGCATTAAGGGAAATGTGAAGCAAGTTTACCAGATTAAGCATCGAGATTCCTTCCAAGAAAGAAATCTGTAACAGGGACAGCTTTCCCTCAACGCCTTTGGAAGTTCTCTGTAAGTTTAACATCAGAATTCCACCTTTCCCTGAGAATCCAAAGCACCCTGCAGCAGGCAGGAGCACAAGTCTTTACTCTGTTCTTTAGGCTTCGCCCACAAGTACAGCATCAAAGGATACGGCTGGAACGTACACTTCCAAACTGCCAGAGGCTGCAAGAGCAAAGGGCTTCGGATCAGTGCTTTTAGTCCCCTGAAGTGCTTAGGTTTGTTTCTAGATCAAATCAGTTTAGAGAAAGCCAATGTTCTGATGTCTGACAAGCAAAATGTAAATAAAAATAAAACAGTTCTCTAGCAAATGCAGACATAAACTAACTATACTGCAGACTATGCAGTCTTACATCATTTTAGCCATCAATTTAAAAACTCTTATTGACAAGACCTTGTTACTGTACCGTAAGATAGAAAAGTTATCGCCCCAAACTAAAATGCTCAGTGGTAATTCATCTCTTTTTATACCCATACACACGTATGTACAAAAAGCAGGTCTAAATTCCAGGCGTGAAAGTTTTCACAAGATTAGCAGTTCTTCAAATAGGAGTACTTGGGGTTATAACTACAGAAATAAAATACTGCAAGAAAGCAGACACCCTAGGTAGGCCAAGGCAGTCTTACAGAGACACATTTAATCCTCCCTCTTCTCCCCATACTAGCTTACTCTAGCTCAACAACAGGTCAGATTTATGATTATTTTTAATAAAAATCTGATTATATCCAAATACCCTTTTAAATTTAAGGCAACCTCGAGATCGCATTCACTTTCCTCCTAGCTAGCAGGGAAAAGCAGCAGTAAAAATCTCACTTCTCATTTTCCAATTTATTTAGAACACTGTACTTACATACTAAGAACAGAAGACAGCTTTGTAAGCAAACAGAACTCTCCTTGTCTCCCAGTCTGGATTTTTTTTTTTTAAATGATGCTGGCTGACTAATGCACAGACAGGCTGGCAATTCAACCAAGACAAATGCTTGCAACTACTTCAAGCAAATAACTGAACACCCTTTTTCCTAAAGAAAAATCAAGTCTTCCACACAGCACATTGTGCTTTTAATCTTTTGAGAACAGTAAGTCCAGGCAAGCCAAAAGAACCAGAACGACTAACACAGCATTACAGCTTCAGCCTGTACCTGTCAAACCTAACTCTGGGGTTTTCCTCAAGTTCTGCCTTTCACGTAGTCTACGCCCCCCCGTTTTCCCCATCTACACAGAGCATTCAACTGATCTTCTCAAAGTGTTGAGATAGCATGTTTTAAGGAACATCTGTGCTACAGGACTTGTTCCTGGATTGCTGAAGGCCTGGCAGAGGAAACTTCTGTATTTCACTTTGACAAAACACACCGGAAAAGCAAGCCGAGAACCGATCTGATTACAAGTTTCTAAGCTATTACTCAGAATTTTACAGCCGTTCCAAACATGGAATTTATATCCGTAAGGGCGCAGAGAAAAACTTCACAGACATTTAACCAAGATTTTTATCTGCATCCACGTAACATTTTAATCTACTGAAGAGATGTGCCCCTTTTGCAGCGCAAATTCTCTCTTGACAGTTGCCGTATCTTTCCCATCTGCTGCTGTTCAATACTGGGCCAATCAACCTAATGTAACAATTGATCTGCGCTGACTGCCAAAGCAAAGAGGATGGCATTCAATGTATTTACAGAAAATTGCTCTTAGTCAAATAGTCCATCTTTTGATAAAGTTTATCAGCTAAATAGAGGTGGAAAGGCTTGCTCTGCAGTTTATCAGGTCAGTGATGTGAGTTAACTAATGTTTGCTTAACCTAAAAGCTATGTTTTGGCACCGTGGGCACACTTAGCAAGATAGTGCTGTTCAGCACACATTAGAAAGAGCTGTTTTTCAAGTCAGGGAACTTGCAATTTCCAAAGTCAAACTACAGTGGAAATTCCAGTTTATTCTGTTTCATGAATAATAATTTTTGGTAGTTATTCGCCTTTAAAAAAAATGAAAAATTAAACACCAGGCTATTGAACAACTAGACTCCTTCAGTGGTACCTGTAGACTGGAATACTGGCAGATGTCCACACTGCTCTTTAAATACAAAGAAAAAAATGAATGCAGGAATTCCCAGCACAAGGACTTTGCAGTTCCTCTCATTCATTCCTTCCTTCAGCATCATGACAATGATTCTATCAGATTCGACAGAGGTTTTAATTTTATATTATAGAAATTATAAATCCACTTCTGTTAAAGAGGATAGATTTAAAACAGTGAAGTAGTCCTACTTCGTACTTCCAAGAGGTAACTGGTGAAATGCAGAACAGGATTTATAGAACAACGGAAGATATATGCTACTGCTAATAAGTTTCAGGCTCATTATTAACCATAAGACACCCATCATAAAAATATGATGTCACGACAACCGTCACAAGCAATGGTCCCTCAGGGGTCCATACTGAGGCCAGTACTGTTTAGTATCTTCATCGGTGACACAGACAGCAGGATCAAGTGCACCCTCAGCAAGTCTGCAGACAACACCAAGCTGACGTAACTGATGAACGTGATGCCATCCAGAGAGACCTTGACAAGCCTAAGAGGTGGGCCTGTGTGAATCTCATGAGGTTCAAAGAGACCAAGCGCGAGGTCCTGCACCTGGTTTGGAGAGACGCGCAGTATAAATACAGGCTGGGGCATGAGGGGATTGAGAAGATCCCCGAGAGGGAGTGCTTGTGGGTACTGGTGGATGGAAAGCTGGACTTGAGCTGGAAGTGCGCACTTGCAGCCCAGAAGCCAATCACATCCTGGTCTGCATCGAAAGAAGCAAAACCAGCAGTTCAAGGGAGGTGATTCTGTTGCTCTACTCCACTCTGGTGAGACCCCACCTGCAGTGCTGGGTCCAGCTCTGGAGTCCTTGGCACAGGAGAGACACGGACCTGATGGAGTGGGTCCAAAGGAGGCCACAAACATGATGTGAGGGCTGGAACCCCTCTGCTGTGAGGCCAGACTGAGAGAGTTAGGGTTGCTCAGCCTGGAGAAGAAAAGGCTCCAGGGAGACCTTACTGCAGCCTTTCAGTATTTAAAGGGGCCTGTCAGAGGGGGACAGTTTTTTAGCAGGGCCTGTTGTGACAGGAGAGGGGGTGATGGTTTTAAACTAAGAGGGTAGATTTAGGCTAGAGAGAAGAAATTTTTTCAGCCGAGGGTGGTGAAACCCTGGAACAGGTTGCCCAGAGAGGTGGCAGATGCCCCATCCCTGAAGACATTCAGCATCAGGGTGGCGGAGCAACCTGATCTAACTGCAGATGTCCCTGCTCACTGCAGGGGGGTTGGACTAGATGCCCTTTAAAGGTCCCTTCCAACCCAAACTATTCTGTGAAAGCCACAAGGGCTGCAACCCACAGTTGGTAGCTACTGTATCTAAAGTAGGCATCTTGAAGAAGTTGTCACCATACTACAGATAACTGATCTCCACTATGAGATTTAAACACCTGTCCAGTCACTAAGTAACTTCTTTCTGTCCAATTGCACAGTTAGACACAATGATCCCATTAACAGCGGTGAGTAACCATTTACCCAGTAGCTTACCCAAAGTCAGATAAAACTACAGATTTTTAAACTTGGACCAAAGATGGACACGTTGCAGAAGTCCACGTGTTTGCTGTTAAAAACAAGAACTGTGTCTTCAAACCTTCAGCCTCTAAGGAAGTTAGGAAGGGTCTACTGAAAGAGCACTTCTAGCGGTTTCTTGCAGCCGCAAGGAGTATAGCCACACTTCAACAGCAGTGACAGCGAGATGAACTGCTGCCTGGTTGCTATACCATTATTTCTCTGGAACCTGGCCCTGGTGCAAAAGCAAAATTCATTTTCAAAGTTATCTCCAGAATTCAACCCTGTCCTTAAAAAGGAGTGCTACAACTCTCTTGTCATTTTAAAGAGAGAAAAAAAAAGAAAGAAAAAGCACCCAAAAAACACCGACCAAAAAAGCCACAACAAAAGAAACAAACAAAAAACCACACCCCTAACACTTCCATTACCCATTTTGCCCTATTCCAGGTATTAGCACCCATCACTACTGCAATTTAACTATAGTTTAAAAATCAGTGTTGCTCGGGTTTTGCTTCTCCCTGTCACTTTAATCAAGGACTTTGCAATTCAGAAATTGCTTACACCAAGATAAACTATGTTTGACTCTACTCCTGTTTAGCATGTAAGATATAAGAACAACACACACTTCTCCTGAGAGTAAAAGTTGTTCACTTTTACACAGTTATATTGAAAGTAGAAGCACACACTACTAAATACTATACAAGCTTTTAATTTTGGACTGTAGTTTTTGTGCTTTAATTGTTTAGGCATGAACGTAAGTATGACTGCATTGTAATCCACAGCCTTCATTAACCAAAATTACCAGTCTATGACCACTCTCAGTTTAAACTCAAGTATTTTTCCTTTCCAAAATATATTAAGTTCCAGGTGGATACACAGAGTGAAGGCTGGATAGCAGGGATAAGGAGGTGGTAGGAAATGATTAGGAAAAAATGCACAGGAGAATCTAGTTATGCAACGGGATACTAGTTATTTCATCAGCCACAGACCTCAGAATTTATTCCCTCTGTAAGGTATTAAACTATTCTAAATGGCTTTAGGCTTCGCACAAAACATCTTAGGTTTTCACTCGCAACTCCCACTCTCTGTACGTGAGGGCTGCTAGGCAAACAGATGAGCAAGACAATTTTAGTGCCGCCTTTCTGACCCTGTAGGTTATTCCAGTATCCTAGAACCATGACCTTCAAACCAAATAGAAAAAAAAAAAAAATCACCTCCCCAAAACAAACAAACAAAAGACATAAAAAGGTCTACTGTCTTACAGGTTGGGTCCACAAACCATCTGCCAACCACAATTCAAATGTTACATACTGCTGGATGGCAAACTGCTGGAACTGGCAGCACACACAGAGACTGCACTGACTTAGCCCAGCTGTCACTCAATTTAGTCCCGAAGTCTGTCTTTTTAAGAACTTTTCTTCTGAACCCTACACTCCATCTTAATATAGCGATGATTTCCATGTGCAATTACCATTTACAAATGCTTAAAGAAGATTTTCGGAGCTCTGCATGAAAATGAAGTATCCAGCAGCCTGGCTAATGTGTCACACCAAGAATTCCTGCACAGCCTGAACCGAAACTTTCCAGCTTTTTCCCTTGTTCGTAACTATGCTGTATGTTTTATGTAATTGTTCATTGCTCATTTTGCAGTAAGGCTCAAACCTCTGACTTTCAAATACATCCTTTTGACGAAAGCCAAAAATAATTAAGAGCGTATAACTGGTTTGTATTCCTCACTGAAAACAGCAGCTCAACCTTTATAAGCCACACAGACAAGTGTTTTGTTCCAAGCATTATTTACAGAGCTAATTCAAAGAGATTTCGTATATGTTGAAGTAGAATAACGATACACGTACTACGTGATTGTATATGGTTATACAATGCAAGCATTTTTTAAGGAGCTTGACATCAGAAACTCTTAAGTGTGCCTTTAAAGAAGGCCATATCTCATTGGAACAAACGACTTGAACCAAGCTGTGCAGCTAAGACGACTGGAGGGAGAAAAAGGGAGAAGAACAAGAAGATACCTTCTTTCCCCGCCTGCCATGTTGAAGGAGTACAAGTTCATGCTAAAAAAAAAAAACAAAAACAAAAACAAACCCCACCAAACACCACACAAAAACAAAAACAAACCAACAAAACACACACACCACAACCCCGTCAGACTGGCCTTGTGGACTCTTTTCCAGACTTCCTCTTAGCATTAGGCTAACCGAGACTTTGCTCGGTGTTAAAACAAGGTACTCCTTTCTCAGCCTCATTTCCTCTGTCTTTCGCTTTCTTCATCTAAGTAATTAGCATAGTAAAGCCTGGGAAAGATACTTGGGTTTTGATTTTAATTATGCCATCCTCTAAGTGATGCAAAGACAACACGTGGGCTGCCTACAGGAAAGCCAAGGGGCTAGTTCAAGCACACACAAAGGAGACAGGTCTTCATGGGGCTTGCAGTTAGTTAAGCTGTCAAAGTTACTTGCAAAAGCCTATCAGGGATATTAAATATGCCTGGGTTCAAATAAGCACGGGGTAAAATGTCAGATGGCGGGGGAAGATATGAACAAGAGTTTTTCGAGACCTGCATAATGCTGAGTACTAGCACAGCACCGAAACCGAAAAGAACCATCAAACCATTTACCTCACTATTACACTCTATCCGTGGTACACACTGCTGGTCGCTACCAGGGACATAAACGGGAGGTAACAGATCTGTCCCCAACTAACTTTCCGAAGAATATTTCAGGTTTCAAGTGAAAGAATATTAACTCCATAAACATTTACGGTCTTATCATTCTATTACCTGCATGTACCTTTGCCACTTAGGGGCAAATCAGGAACTCTGGGCACAGGGACACGAACATTTGTGCACACCACTAACGGTTGGTAAAAATCTATCCTTTGCTGCACTAGATGTAGGCGTAGAGAAGATAGCGCTGCAAAATTTCCAACACAGAACTACACACCACCTATACTGCCTTTAATAATTAATGCAAGATGACACAGCTTTCACTTGTCTTGGGAAAATGTTTTATGCAAGCAGCAGTGCTAGAAAAAAAGACCAACATACTAATGCACGCCGTCTCCTCAGAGGCAGAACACAGGCACTCCCGGCACATACCCTTACGTGGGAGGGAGGCCCAGCTAAGTGGAAGCTCAGGGCGCGGAGAGGACCGCAAGCAGCGGCGAGGCACAGACGCTCCCCACGCCGCATGTCTGCGCTTCCTTCCCCCTCAGAGCCCGCCTCTCACGACCCGCAGGCCACCGCCGGGCTGAGCCGCTCCGTCCGCACCAGAGCGCTGGGGGAGCGCCCCGAGCACCCACCCGGAGGGACACGGCAAGCGGGCCCGCCCAGCGCGGCGGGGCCCTCCCCGCACGGGCGGGGCGTACCCCACCCCGCGCCCGGGTCGCGGCTCCGACAGACCCCAGCTCGCCCTGGCAGGGCCCCGGGAGCCCCGGGGAGAGGCGGCGACACCTACGCGGAACGGCGGCCCGTCCCTCGCACCTGCTGGGCAAGCGGCCGCCGACCCCTCCCGGGGCGGCGCGGCCCGGCCGGGGCGCGCCCCGGCGCGTCCGTTCTCGGGGGCGCCTGCTTGCTTTTGCGTCGGGTTTTGGCGGTTTTTAGTCCGTTTCT